>WBMV01005605.1:0-193313 GCA_013396655.1 Campylorhamphus procurvoides | reverse complement strand
CCGCCGTGACGCGGCAGCGCCGCCCCCGCCGCCCCCGCCCGCCGGGGATGCCCCGCAGCAGCAGCGGCACCGCCCGCGGACCCTGCGCGGCACCGCGGATCGGGATCGCGGCCCTCGGACCCACAGCCCTACCCGGCACCGCTCGGAGCGGCGGCTCCTGTCTCGGGCTGGGCGAGACCCACCGCGCCAGACTCCATGGCAGTGCTGGCAGGAGGGCGAGAGGGACCTTGAGAGAGAATTTCCCCCGTTTCGCTGCCCCGAGAGGACCCCAGTGTAGTACAACACTCCTGATGGGCATTGTCTTATTGGTCTAGAGGAAAGACAACTGAGAGAGGGGTCCAACAATGCACATAAATATCGCAAAGGCGAGTGCCAATAGGACGGTGCCAGACTCTTTTCGATGGTGCCTTGTGACAACAGGAGTTGACATAGCCATAAGCTAAAACACGAGACGTTTCACCTCAATATGAGGAAGAACTTCTTTACCCTGAGGGTGGCAGAGCACTGGAACAGGCTGCCCAGGGAAGTCGTGGAGTCTCGCTCTGTGGAGACATTCAAAACCCACCTGGATGCATTCCTGTGTCACCTGCTCCAGGTGACCCTGTTTTGGCAGGGGGTTTGTACTGGATGATCTCCAGAGGACCCTTCCAACCTCGGCAATTCGTCAGGGCTGCAGTGATCCCACATATCCCAGGGCTTATCTGCTCTTCTGCATTTCATTTGGCTTCATAGCCTCCTTCCTCAAGGATCATTTTTCCATTGGCACCCATGCACTTTTTCAAAAGCACACATTGTGTGTAACTTGGGTGCTTCAGGGGTTCTTTTGGGGACTGGTTAGGTTACTTCATCAGAGGGTGATGGCAAATACATTCTCTTTCCCTGAAAAACTGCAAAATTCACCACCCCCTAGGCTAGAGGAGTTTTGTCTCTAGTGTCAATAAAGCCAGGATTTTTTTTCAGGGTAGTAAATCTTTCTTACCCCATATGCAAACACAGAAAAACCTAGGGAAAGGTTTTCTCAGTAGGGAAGAACACTCCACTGGACTCAGTGGAGTTTTCCATGCAAGTTCACTAGCAAAAAACTCATCTCTTCATATTTGTGGCATGAAAGGACATTTGCTTCAGTATGTTGCTATTCAGGATTAGTGTATAAAGCAGCAAAGTAGTCCTCCATTCAGTGTAGTGGGACTTGACTAAGTCTGACAAGGTATGACCTGTGCTTTATAATCAAATTGCAAGATAATAGGCTGTGCACACCAAATAAATATTTATTTGCTGGATTAAGTAAAGAAATAGTTAAGTTTGTGCACCCATGGACTTCATAACCAGAAACCAAAAAATATTTCTAAACTAGATTTTTGTTTAATCACAATCCAAAATATCTGAATATCAATATGATTTACTCCTTCATTTATTTCTTAGAGCATTTGTCTGGGATTTTGTTTTGTTTGTTTTTGTTAGTTTAACAATTGTAGTACTATCTGCATTAGGGTCAAATCCAACCAGCAGCTGTAAAATTCATTCTGTATTGGTTACTCAACCTGTAAGAGACTAAATTTGGGTAGTATAGTGGGAAACATACATTGAACAGACAGGAGATTCTTGATTTGCTGATCAAAGCCTGTGCATAGAGATACACTTTGTCATCATTAGTAATCCTCTTCTTTACTTTAAACTTAGCCTTAGAGTTAATTTTAGTCTAATGTGTGCCCTTTCCAGAAGATCAATAGCATAACAAAATCTGGAAGTGATAAATAACCAAAAGTACCAGATATGGTAACTGTACTGTAATAAATATGTACAGATGGAGCATAACTTCTCAGTTTCCTCTCTGCAGGCTGTAGAATAAAAGAGGCAATCTGTACAGTTACTTTAGGCTAGTAATTAATGTGTACCTAGAATCACTGGTACTCCAAGGATAAATGTTTAATTTGCCACCAAAATAGGGCTAATAATTAATATAAATTTTGGCTGAAAAATTGTAAGCCTCCAACATCATGTATACACAGAGTATATGTGTGTAGGGCCAGATACAGTGTGTGCAGCATAGTCACACACACTCATGTCATTGAAGCAGGTGCTCTGTTGAAGCCAATGCTATTATTCTCATAATTAAGGAGGAGAGTTTTAAGGCTTATAAAGGTGGCATTCTTCCTTTGGTTCTGAGCAAAATAGCCCTTGATAGCTGTATGCACTTACAGCCATGTGTGTTGGCTTTTATGGTGCCAGCCTCACTGATCTCAGGCATCCTGCTGGATAAGGGTTGCGTTTTTGTTACAGGCAAATCCTTACTGACTTCAGGTGAATATAGGCAAGGAGAATAGAAGTGCTGTGTTGGGTAACTAGAGAACTGGTGGATCCCTCATCACACCAGAAAGAGTAACATTACAAAATTTCAGTAACCTGAAAGGGTTTTGTAGACCTCCACAAACTCCCTGCATGATCATGATTTCCACTTTACAGGTGAGGAAGCTGAGACAGAGAGGTGAACTCACTTACATAGGGTTACCCAGCAGGTGAATGACAACACTAGGAACCCAATCCAAATTGTCTGAGTCCTGATCTACTCCTAGATTCCCTAATATAAGAAATATAGTGGTTAAGCACTGACCCATCTAACCACCTTCATAAGGGACGTTAATCTCTATAATAAATTTCTCAAACATATACATACATATATTACTTTATTCTCTACTTTTCATCAGCAGGTGACATTCAGCCACTTTCCTGGAAGTAGGGCTTCAGTACAAGTAGTAGTTGCTCTGGAAAAAAAATGTCATAATAAATGCCTCCCCCTCCTCCTCCTTTTAGCATTTATATCTGAGTGGATGTCATGTGGTGTAGAGTATCCCCTTGGTCAGTTTGGGTCAGTTGTCTTGGTGATGTTGCCTCCCAAGATCTTGCCCACCCCTCGCAAACTGGGGAGGGGGAAACCTTGGAGAGACGTCCTGGATACTGTGAGAGCACTGCTCAGCAGCAGCCAAAACACTGGTGTGTTCTCAACAGCTTGCTAGCTACAAAGTACAGCACTATGAGGGCTGCTATGGGAAAAATTAACTCCATCTAGCCAGATCCAATGCGGGCAAAAAATGAGCATGATTGTGGTTGAACTTGTAATATTGTCTGCTGGATAGATACTGACTTTTGCATCTTATGGTTGGGATTTTTCAAAAGGTCTTCAAGTGTTTGGCATTAATAGGTGAGAATTCTTTCAAACAACATTCCAAATCATTACATGTTATGTACAAATTTCTGTGTCTCACCCTCTTGATTTTTAATCTTCTGTAGTCCAGAAGTACTACATGGCAACATTTGAGTGCTGTGTATTAGAGGTGCCTTCTGACAGAGATGATGTAGTGAGCTGCATCCCACATGACAGGCAAACCTAACTTCAGTCTGACCTCCCATCAGTCTTTGGTTTCATGTCCTGTATCAACAGATGCCAGGCACCACCTGATTGCTTCCTTTGTTGTTGTAGCAGCTACACAACACAGGGTCCAGAAGAGACCACAGATAGTATTGATGTCTTCAGACACCAGTGCACATAGGTTTTCTGGATATGTATTTGCCTCTATTTCATTTGCTACTTTCTTGATCTATTAATAACCAAAGCAGTGGGTTATTTTACTCTTTGCCTTCTGACTTTGCAAAGGGATGAGCTATTTTCAGGTTTTGTTACTCTTTGATATGCATGAAAGCTGATTAATAACCATATGGACAGACTGCTGTAGGATTTTGGAGTGGTACTTTACCATGGAAGTCACCAGCTTTCTTTGTTGAGGAAAGACGCAGTCCAAAGCAGGACATAAGAACCTGCTAAATTTCAGTCAAGTGTCTAGATCTTATTAAAGTTAGATCAATGTACCAAAAGTACAATTAACTGATAGCCTAAATATTTTTCAGAATATAGAGAACTGAAGCATATTTTGCTATTTTCTTCCAATTTGAGATCTAAGGAATTATTCAGTCTGAGAAAGGAGTGTGATCTCTAGTGCTGCAGTTAATACCCCAATCATTATATGTACAGGGTAGGTATCAGTCATTTGTTAACCTGATTTTTTTTCTGAAAATAATGTTAGGAGACTACAACTTTCAGTCATGCCAGTTTTTAATATTAATGTAGACTAAGTTCTCCATCATCATGGGTGTGACAAAAAAGTACTCTTTTTGTGGCTCTATCAGGGTACAAAAAGAGAACCGATGCCAAACAGTTCACTAGGTGGACTCTGATGTCAAGTACATGCAAGAGTTCATTTCTTGGACATGCTTTTCCATAGGAGCATCCAAAGATAGGTACACTGTCTTCCCCAAAGGCATATATACACTTGAGACTGGTTGATGAATCAAAATGTGGGTCAGCGACAGCCTCACAGCATTAGGATTTAGCGTATGGCTTTCACATTTCAGTTCTATTAGATGTGCTAGTGAGTGCTGCTCAGCTCCATCCATAAACATACATAGCCGCAACATCATGACAACAAATTGCTCAATAGTAGACTTTGAAGCCTCTTTACATACACTCATCTTGTTTATACATACCTTGAGTCTGTTTGCTGGAGGCTGCATAAAGCTTGTACTGGGCTCAGCACCACCAGGTTAGGTGAAGGTGCCTGTAAAAGATCTAGGTGCCCAAATTGCAAAATAGAATTGTTACATTTCACTGTGTTAGGCCAGGCTAGGTGCTCATAACAGCACTGTCTGACCTTAAAATCTCTAATGCAACTACTCTCTACCACTGGTGCTAATATTTGACTCAGCAGTTCATTTTTGGTCCCAGACTTGTACAAGCATCATTTCCTTTTAAGTTCTTGGCTCAATTATTGGAGCAGGGTGGAGAGTTTTTGGCTTCTTTGCCATTGTTTGGGCATGTTCAAGTTGATAAAGATCATTTCTGCTGGGCAAGCTGTCAATAGCTCACGTGTTAAAGCTTGAGAATATTGAGCAACTTTTTCCAGAGTTTCCCTGAAGATTCAGTCATTTAAAAGACTATACATAAAAACCTCAACTGCACATACAAAGAGGAAAGTTTCTTTGATGAAAGCCAGGAATTTAGATCAAAACACCATTTATTTTCATATGGATGTCAGTGAAAGGATAGAAAAAATTGCTGTTTTATTCGCACCAGAAATCCATTTCTTGAACTTAAAAGATTGGGTATTTATAACAGAGGGGAGCTGGCCTATAATGACAAGATCAGAGAATTACTTTTTTTTTTTTTCCCCTTTCTTGAAGAAGCTCTTCATAGGTAGAGAAAAGCAATAGCAAATTAGTATAAAAGATGCGTGGTATAGTATATAGTCAGTCAAATGTAACCACTCCATATCTTAATTTAAATCCTGTGACCTCTACCCATAGAAGTGGTTCATTTATTTCAGCCACATAATTCTTAGTGTAAGCTGACTTTAGCCTCTCATTAATATGAATATTCTATTTCTGGCAAGAGAAAAGAAATAGTGGACCTCAAATGGGAAAGCAGAGCACAACTGCACCATTAATGAGATATTTACCTTCATGTTTGCGACATTTTGCATGCCTACGGGATTAGTAAATGCACGGGCTATTTGACTTTAAGGTGATCTAGCGGGGATCCATTACTTAATCTGTTTTCTAAAACAAGTCTATTTTGGGCACTGGGTTTTAGTTCACATATAGTGGTGGTAAGCATAAGCTATCTTTTATTAGGCTTCTTTATGACCCCCACTGCGAAAAATTTTCAGACAGACCAGAGCAGGGATGGTCCCTTTTAGTGGTGGATGATTACAGCACCTGTCAGAGCCCAACCATAAGTATTCAAGGAAGTCATAAAGATAGGGTCCAATTTCTTTTACAGTGCCTCCAAATATACACTTAACAGGCTTCCTCCTGTCTTGAAATTTAAGACCCTAAATAGCCAGTGGAAAGAAGGCAAAGTCTTTGTAACCTCAAACTTTGTGCTCTCCTCGTTTTATTTTTATTTTGTAAGTGATTCTGTGTTGACTTTTTTTTTCCAAGCCTGTAACTTTTTGGGCATTTATAATTGATGACAGCTATGCTGCTGAAGCTTGGTAGTAATTTTTCAAGTAAGAGTTAAAAACATATATGATGTAAGGATGCCCTGTTCCAACTTCAGCTTTGGACAACAAATGGTGAAACAATATGATCAGCAAATGAGCGAGGTGATAGCAGCAGGGAAAATATGAATAATAGCAAGAAAACACAAATATTAAGTTCATTATTCTGGGAGGACCTAATTCAGCAAAATATTCAAGCATGAGCTTTATTGACGTGCAACACACTTGCTGAGTTAGCCTTAAACAGACATTTATCTGTTGTATGTCCTTCACATAAAATGCATCCATTGACAGAAAACATTGTCATTAACTTCTTGTAAATCTGAGAGGGCTGTTGCTTAAAATGATTTGTGTGATTGTCAACAGAAAGCAGTTAGGTAGCAATATAGTCCGCCTCTCTGCCTGTCTACACTGTTTGTGTTTCAAGAACACCAGAGCACCCTCCATGCCAGCCAACTCCTCAACATCCCAGAGCTTAGGTTAGAAGATTTTACAGCCAGGTAACCTAAATATGTAGAAGTGTTCAGAAGCAACTGATGTCCTAATGAATTTCTGAGTACAGGGTGGAGTCTTGGCTCTGTTAAATTTATGCATATTTTTGCCACAGACTTAATCTCAGTCAAGCTTTAGCTCCTATACACACATACTCACGTGTGCATTTATCTATGTACACAAATGTATGAATAATGCATTTTTGCAATGGTATTGAGAAGACTTTTTAAAGCAGATGTGGGCTTATATAAATATAAATATAAATATAGTCAGACATCTGTTTTAAAAATTATAAATATATTCAGACATCTGTTTTAAGAATGTCTTTCCAATATTTTTGCAAACATAACTTAGTGACAGAAACAATTCAGGGTTGGATGCAGTCATGACATGGATGGGGGATGAGGAGGGGCTGCCCAGACATTCAGCTGTTCCCCTTGCCTGTGACTGTATGAAGCGCATGGTGGCCCAAAAGCCCCGTCTCCAATCCCTTAGGGTAATATGACAGAGCGTCTGATCCAACAAGCTCAGGCTGCCAAAATAAGGTCCTGACACAGACAGCACCTTCAGTGAGGACATTACAAATAACAAACATCTCTGCTATAGTAAATGTATTTGGATTGTACTTTCCATGGAGAAAGTACTGCAAAGAGATGTTGAGTTGAGCAAGGTGATGCTGTAAGTCTGTGAGCCAGAAGCTCAGGGTGTATCTGTTGACACTGAGCTCTATGCTGTAGCCATATGCATCCCTTGTAAGGTCTCATATCAGCAACTTGCGGCTCTGCTAACAATTTCCCTACTTCCTTGCAGATGTATTGTGAGAGGTTTATATGTATCCTGAGAATACTTGGAACCACACTCTTTGGGGTGTCCCTCCTGCTGGGAATCACCGCTGCTTACATTGTGGGCTACCAATTCATCCAAACAGACAACTACTATTTCTCCTTTGGACTCTATGGTGCTATCTTGGCATCACATCTCATCATCCAAAGCCTGTTTGCCTACCTAGAGCACAGGAAAATGAAACGGTCACTAGAGACTCCAATCAAGCTGAACAAAACAGTTGCCCTTTGTATTGCTGCCTATCAAGAAGATCCTGACTACTTAAGAAAATGTTTACTTTCTGTGAAAAGATTGACCTACCCTGGAATTAAAGTTGTTATGGTCATTGATGGGAACTCAGAAGACGACGTTTACATGATGGACATTTTCACTGAAATCATGGGTAGGGACACATGTGCCACTTATGTCTGGAGTAATAACTTCCACGACAAAGGTCCGGGTGAGACAGATGAGTCTCACAGAGAGAGCATGCAACACGTATCTCAGCTGGTCCTGTCCAACAAAAGTGTTTGCATCATGCAGAAATGGGGTGGAAAAAGAGAAGTAATGTACACAGCATTCAAAGCACTGGGGAGAAGCGTGGATTATGTACAGGTAGGTATTAGAGCATCAGGTCAGTGCCAATTCAAACACACTTTGAAAGAAAGCAGCTTTTGTATATTTTGTGCAGCATGTTAGAGGCCATCCTAGTCCCTGATGAACACAGTGCTCCTTTCAGTCTGTTTGAAAACAGCTTGACCGTTAAAAGGATATTTTGCTAGCTTTTAAAATGGCCAGTCTATCTGTGACTATGTTAAATCTGTGCACCAGCTACTGGAGAGATCCAAAATCCTTCTCCAGCCTCCAGTATTGCTCCCTCATCCAAATGATTTTGCTTCAGACAAAGCCAGTGGCCTCCTGAAAACCCCAACTCTGTTCCTGTAGGTCAAGATCTTGGATAAGGCTTTATTTTGTGAGGTTGTTAGTGGCCCCATATGCAAGCAGACAGACAGGTATTTGATGGCACTAGAAAATATCTCAGAGCAGTGGTGGAGTCTACAAAAAACATGAGCATATTTTAAAGGCATCAAAGGCTGTGTGGAGCATTCAATGTGCAGATTTGAAAGAAAGATTTCTTCAGCTAAAGCCTGAAGGAGCTTTTGCTTCATCACTTACAATCGCATTACCTCACTCACCGCGACTTGGCCTTTAAAGCCCTTATGACACTATTCACTTAAAAACGAATTAGGCTGGGTCCTCTCTCCCTGTTTCCAAAGCAGCAGAGGCACATTTCTTTCCAGCTGCCTTGGATCCCCTGAAAGATTGTCTTATGTTTTTGTCTTACTTACATGGGAGCGCTTCTCACTCCTGCAAACAGCTCTGCTGATTATGTGGAGGGGAAGAGGTCATGTATGGAGGAAGGCGGGTGGGATCAGGATCTCCAGCTGGACACTGAGGTCCCTTCCTTATCAGTCAAGGTCAACAAGGCTCATTTGACGAATACCACTGAATATGAGGTGATCTTCCTAATTAACCATCCTCACTTCTTCCCACTTCCCACTTCTTCCTAAATTCAGAGCATCCAGCAGTCTCCTCCAGTGGAGCAGCAGCTCCCAGTGAGATGCTCTCTGCTGGCTCAGGGCAGCTGCATGACTGAGCCATATGTGTTTCTGGGGTCTGTGCCCAGCCTTGTGTGGGTGGGTGTGTGCACACTCCTCACAGCACAGCATCCACGTGCACAGTGTCCAAGGGATATGGAGAAGTTGCCAGTAGCTGGGCTGAGAGCAGCGATTATTCCATGCACAGGAGGGGCAGGAACTGAAGAATGCCAGGAACCACTCTGTTATTGGAGCTGGGAGAGTAAGGCGAAGATTTAAAACCCATCCCCTACCACTTCCCAAACTGAAACTAATTTACTCTCTGAAAACAATGGGCTTAAGCTGTCCATTGTCTGCACTTTGATTCTGTGCTGTGAGGAACTGTGAGGGGATAAAAATGCTCATTTTCTTTCTTAGCATGGGTTTATAATCACTTCACACAGAAGTACCAGATTGCAGGGACAGAAAGCAGAGAGGAAGCTGATTCATTGCAAGTTTCCTACCTCAGTCCAGCTCTTGCATTTTTCAGGGAACCTGGAAAAAATGTTTCTATTCCAACAGTCATAGTACAAACTGAGAAAATGGAAGAGGTATTTCTGGTCAGTTAACACTCCTGACCAGGCTTGGAAGTCCTAATGAATTTGTCAGGGACTGTACTGCTGCTGTGAGCAAAGTCTGCAGGAATGACTTATTCCACAATCATACCTATAGCCACATCTGTAATAGAAATGCAGCACCTTGATGGCCCTGGCTACTACACAGTCATGAAGCAATGCACTGAAATGTGGCTTCGTTTTATGAATGAATGAAGGTTGAGATATTTTAAATGATTCTTTAGGGGGTCTCAGGGTAAATTACTTTAAAGAGGCCTAACATATTAAGGGCTAAGCAATCTGCATCAATGATCAAACACTTAAAAATGGACCATTGAGCACAACTGCCCACCCGGAAATTGTAGGCCATGAAATTGTATGGTTCTTAAAAGACACTTTGGTTATGGACAGGCAATCAAAAGCTGTCAGACTAGTGCAGATACCAAGCTGTTGCTTATTAGTGTCTCATTAAATACTTGAAACTGCTGTGAAGGCTTATATCCATCCCGGTGGAGGTTACTGGTCTGCAAGTAATCAGGTGGAGGAGTTAAAATGGCAAGTATCATCAGTGCAGAGCTGGCTGGGGCAGCCAGTGTGCAATTCATCTTGGTTTGACAGAGGTACCTGTGTGGGCAGTCCAGCACAACATGAACTTCTCAGAGCACCTTGGATAAGCTGTCACTGGCTACAAAAAGTATCTGAACTGCTCACTTAATGTCAACCATCCCTTTCATGCAACTCTGTGACCCAAGGCAGTCATTTTTAGGTCACTCAGCTCTTATGTGGAAAGATGGCAAATTGCCTCTTGGGCTGTCCTGGGCCACCCCTGGCTGGGCAGACCTTGGTGTGTTTTGTGTTCCTAAGTGTCTGTCTTTCTCTGGGAGTGTCCTCTTTCACATGAAAAAACTTCAACCAGATGAAAAATGATGGCTTGTTAGGTTTGTTCCAGAAAACCAGTAATGTCCACTGTGCTGGCATTCTCAGGACATGTAATGGTAACTTGTAAATAAATCCAGTGTTTTAAGGATTTCTCATCTTATATTAGTGAGGGCTCTCATGGGCAGGTCTTTCTGCCATGGATAAATGCATCTGATGGGGTGGGGACTATTTAAGTGGCAGATGCTGGTGGGAAAGCAGAGGGGCTGGGGAGGAAGCTGATCCAAACCCACCACTCGTGATCACAAGAAATGGGATGCCTAATGCTGCCTGCGCACCCTGGGAATTCAGCAAACTAGATTACCTATGCAAAATACTCAGCAGCAGGTCTTTCTAGGAAGCCCCTGTTAAAAATACAGGCATCCTTTCCTCTCTTCAGCAGAATTATTTTCTGCCACTGATGACAGCTTTCCACTAAAACCGAGGGGACACCTTGTCCAGGTTACAAAGGTGTTCCTTGGGATGAGTCCTTTGAGGAAAGAAGGATGCATGAAATTAGTGTGAGCTGGATATTCTTGTGCCTTTTCTCCTGACAGAAATATGAGAGCTTTCATCACCTTTATCTTCTTGGCCCCCTCTGAGTGAGCATGGAGGGGAGCATGTTGGCAGACTCCCGGCTGCAGCCCAAGTTATACAGCCTGACTGTCCTGAGTAACCTCTCCTCTTGAGTCTGGTTTATAGCAGAGCCTCAAAATGCTCTCCTCCCCTTTTATAGACCAGACATGAAGGTTATTGCTCCCTGGAGTGAGAGGGCGTAGGTTGAATAGAAAGTTTGCATGAAAAGACACCAAAATTAGGAAACTTGATACAAAGCCTCAGCAGAATCTGTCTTAATATGCTGTTCATGCAGAGCTACTGACTTTAGCTCCTACCAACCCCATCTGAGGTCAGGGGAATCAATGTGGGGACAAACTGGAAGTTGTATGAGAATTGTAGGTCAGGATTCATCCAATCAGAGGGGTGTTTCTGGGACAATCTCTGCTCCAGTTCTTGGGCATCTGTGAAATGATGTGGGCAATGCTTTCAGCACCAGCAACTGTGACAAGGAGACACCCACTTGTTTTAAACAGGCTGCAGCCCGTGCTGTTCTCCGCAGAGCAAACGAAACCAATGCCAGCTGCCTCGCAGACCGGCCAGCCTGTCTGAGCCCTCCTCCTACTCTCCAGGGGAAAGCCAATTTCCTAATGTACACAGTGTTTAGTTGACTAGGAGTGTTTGTGTAGCTGAAATGCCTTGTGTGTGTCATCTATTTCTGCCCTGGTCTTGTGGAGTTCTGAACTTCAGGACTCAATCCTTCTGGCCTTACATATTTTTTTATTAGAATGCCAGAGAAAAATAGCAAATAATTTCTGTATATCAAATGTCAAATCCCTGCACTACTAATAACACACTATACGTCTAAAATTAAAAATGAGTTTGTGCTGGAATCCAAGATACATATTTTACATGAATTGCTAAAGCCTTCTGTGAGTGAAAGAACTATTAGGTTTCTTCCCAGACTCCTACTTGATTTTTTTTTTCTTTTTTTATAACAAGTGCCTGGAATTTAACTCCTCACTCCTTCCCTCATATGGCAGCGGGTAACATTTGACCAGGCTGCTCTAACAGTGCAGCTGATGCAGGGAAACCCTATGCTAGGGCTCAACAGGAATCTGCTGCACACCCACAAACATTGTCTTACTCTGCAGTGCCCCATATCTTATTCAAAGAAGCCAGCCCAGTGTGCCAGTAAAACAAACACAGCTGATACAGAAGAGAAGATTGTTTGTGGGCACAGCCTTAACAAGCTCTCTGTTTCATTTAGCACCATTCCTTGTTGCCTGGTACAAGCGGCCTTTAACAGAAATATCAGTGCAGTCTCCAAAGTCAGATTTCATTGCATTCAGGAGAATATGCATTGAGAGTAATTATAACCACTCATATGATTTTTATTTTCCTCTCTAGTGTACTCCTTAGCCAATTTTTGTTCTTGTTTTATCTTACTTGTAGGTCTGTGATTCAGATACAATGCTTGACCCAGCCTCATCAGTGGAGATGGTAAAGGTTTTAGAAGAAGATCCAATGGTTGGAGGAGTTGGAGGTGATGTGCAGGTGAGTACAATAATTTTCACACTAACAGAGGGGTTTCAACAACTATTTGCATTGTAACAGATTTCCCTGCCTGGAATAGCATTGGAGGTACTAGATGTGTATAGATTATATGTATATATATAACACGTGATGCCATTACACAGGCTCTTATCATACCTTGATCTTTCTGTTCATTGAATAGAAACTCTTATTCTTGGATTTGAGCACTGTATGGTTTTAACACCCACAGCAAACAAAGAAATATTATTCTGCCCCATATGTGTAAAAAGTGGGGCACTAGCATTGTCAGGACTTGTGGCATCTTTGAGTGTCTGGGTATAACTACTTGCCCAAGGTATCAAATCAAAACTATAGGGGAGCAGGAAACTGAGAACAGGTCTCCCAAAGCCATGTCCAGCACCTCAAGTACTTCTATTATATTACTACAGACAGCCAAGATTGTTAGAAATAAAAGCCATTTTGAAATGCTGTGCACTGTGCACTCTGTGTGTTGCTGGGTTTCCCCTGCATCTCTGTCAGGCAGGGCAAGGGAAAACTTGCCCTGCCAAACCAACTCCACATCTGTCAGATTTTCCAGCATTGCCACATTTGGCTGACAACTATAGCAAAAGACTGTTGTTCCTTTTGATGCAACTCCTTCTGCTGCACTTTTTAAAGAAAAATGCTTACCAATATTTCAGTTGGTCTTAGGATCAGTCCCCCATAATCAGTTGGGCGTTTTAGGTGAAATGGAGAGGAAAGGGCCATCTATATAAGCAGGCATTTACTAACAAACACCCCAGGAGTCAGAAGTATTTCAGGCATGTGACTCTTAACTCCAGAAATTAGGATTTCCACTAATAACTTTGGAGCTCTATACTGACCACAATCCAGGTATCACACTCACTGACCACAATCCAGGTATCACACTCACCATTCACGTGTGAGGTGCCAGGCATATGTGAGTACAAGTGGAGGGAATCAGTACAGGTTCAGCTGTGACAGTAGAGCATCTGCAGGGAGGTGGGAAGGACATGTCTCCTCTGTGAGGAAAGGTGACAGAATGAAGGCTCTGGGGTGTTTTTTCCCCCCAATTCATTTTCCAGCATACACTAAACACATTTGAGCCAGTCTTGAGCCTGTCTTCAAGCCATGCTGCTTCTAAAATGTTCTGGAATTAAATTGAAACAGAGACAAGATTGGTCCATGGCCTTCAAACCTCACAGAAATTAGGGTCATCAGAGCAAAAGACTACTCTTTTTTAGTTGCAGGGCAATGCTTTCTAGTTGTAGAAGGCCACAGGTCTCCCTGAAAATCCCCACACTGAGAAGACATAGGTTCAAAGCTGGCACAGCCATCCTTATTGCATCCTGCAGCACATGGTGTGTGCTGAGAACCTGGATGTGAAGCCACAGACTTGTGCATCTGCAGGCTCTCATGGCTCCACTGAGTGTTCAGACTCCTGGACTGTGTCTATGCTGTATTTTAAGTGTAGGTCTGAGTTTCAGGTGAGCTTTGGGCTGTGAAGAAGAGAAAGACTGAAACCTTTATGCAGGCCAAAGGACTGCAGACTCTACTGAAATATCATTGTATGCCTTGGGACAAAGTAACAGGGCTGGTACTGCAGAGACAGAACAGGTTGTTCCTCAGAGGGCCTAATTTTGGCTATGGGGACACAGTCTGGGGTGAAACCTCTGGGGTCTTATACAAAAAATGTTGGGCAAAGATCACATGCTCAGCTTTTCTCATGCTCCTGCACAGCTTTAGGGAGGTTGGAAGAAGTTCCATGAGTCCCAAAGATGTGTGCAGGGAGAAGAGTAGTAGAAGGCCAGCTCTTCTCAGGAATGTTTGAGTCCAACAGGTCTTTAAGTGGGGCCAAAGGGGAAGGAAGAATGGCACAGAAAAGAAGGAAGTTTCCCGGTGGAGAAAGGAAAAGTTGCGAGAAAAAAAGAACATCTTGGTGGAACATACTTTTGAAGACACCATCTCACCCCTCCTGTCAGTGTCCTGGCTGAGCTGTTTGTGTAACTCCTGGGTTTGCCATGACTTGGATGCAGGAGTGAGTCTCCCACCACCTTTAGTCCAATGGTGCTCTAGTCTCTACAAATTCCTTATCAATCCAGTGTGCATATTTTCTGTCTCAAGAGCTCATCTAAAATGAAAACCTTTTTTATTTTGCAGATTTTGAACAAATATGATTCCTGGATCTCCTTTCTGAGCAGCGTGCGATACTGGATGGCATTTAACATAGAAAGAGCCTGTCAGTCCTACTTTGGCTGTGTACAGTGCATCAGTGGACCCCTGGGAATGTACAGAAACTCTCTACTCCATGAATTTGTGGAAGATTGGTACAATCAAGAATTTATGGGCTCCCAGTGCAGCTTTGGAGATGACAGGCATCTAACTAACAGAGTGCTAAGTCTGGGCTATGCAACAAAATACACCGCTAGATCCAAGTGCCTTACCGAAACACCAATAGAGTATCTCAGGTGGCTGAATCAGCAGACCCGCTGGAGTAAATCCTACTTTAGAGAGTGGCTTTATAATGCAATGTGGTTCCACAAGCACCATTTGTGGATGACCTATGAAGCTGTAATCACTGGATTCTTTCCTTTTTTCCTTATCGCCACAGTCATTCAGCTCTTCTACAGGGGAAAAATCTGGAACATCCTCCTCTTCCTGTTGACAGTTCAGTTAGTTGGCCTGATAAAGTCTTCCTTTGCCAGCTTCCTTAGGGGCAACATTGTCATGGTTTTCATGTCACTCTACTCAGTGTTGTACATGTCAAGTTTACTGCCAGCAAAGATGTTTGCAATTGCCACAATAAACAAAGCAGGGTGGGGCACGTCAGGAAGGAAAACCATTGTAGTTAATTTTATAGGACTCATTCCAGTCTCCATTTGGTTTACAATCCTCCTAGGTGGCGTAATTTTCACTATTTACAAGGAATCAAAAAAGCCATTTTCTGAGGCAAAACAGACAGTTCTCATCATTGGTACAATACTCTATGCATGTTACTGGGTTATGCTTTTGACTTTGTACATGGTTCTTATCAACAAATGTGGCAGGCGGAAGAAAGAGCAACAACACTACGACATGGTGCTAGACGTATGATGTTTCCATGGGAAGTTACCCAGAGTTGTAAAGCAACCCAACGACCTTGTAGTATCTGTGGCATCAGACATATGTTGCCAAGGGAAATGGATCACTGCTGCTGGGAATAGGACACTTATATTCCTCTGGGTTCATTTTCATCCTGCCAAAGTAAGAAAAAAACAATATTTTTTTTCCAAGGGGGGGAAGACACAAACCACACAGTTTTGACCTGTTTGCAAGAAAATGGGAGAACTTCTATGTTTATGCACTTTTTTATTGTGCATACGCCTGACAGTGTTACGTTCTATATACCTCACTGATCATGCTTATGTGTGTGGACAGAAAGGAAAGGAGTTTGGAGAATTGAGAAAAGGACCTTACAACCCCTTGCAACCTAATTTATGAACGTCTCTTTTTTTATAGTTCTGTTTATAGGAAGGGTCTTTTGTTTTAGGCTGCCAAATGTAATGCCAAAGGTAAATTTTAAGAGGCCATTGGCTGAGCTGTATTTTTATATTATTGTATTATTTGTGTGTGTATTTTTAAGCCAACCTTTTTTTTTTAAATCACATATTTTATATTTTACTATCTGCCAAAAAAAGCTGCCTCCCCAACATTTTGTTCTTTAGCCTTTTTAAATATATTTAGGGACAAAAAATCATATGTTCTCCTCCCAAATTTCTCCTGAAATGATATTGTTCACAACAGAAAGAATAAAAAGTCTCTCTGCATTTTTGCAACTAATGAATGGTTATTTCTGTGAAAAAGTGTTTAAATGTGCTCTTTTAAGACATTTATTAGGAAAGGCCCAACATTGTCAGGTTTTGCATACAAGCATATTTGTGCATAACAAAAGGCCGAAGGGGTAGATATGTGCAATTCGGGGGTTTTATTTAGAGAACATTGTAAAAGGGAAATATGCTTCTCTGCTGAGGGCTTAATATCCCTGGCATACACGATAAACCATAAGGCAAGGCAGGCCTCTGGGCCACTGGAAAAAACATTGCTGTAGGAAGACTCCCACTGATTTTATATGGGACCTGAGGAGTCAAAACTTCTGATCTGGAAAAATACTGGGCACCCAAAACTGCTGTTGACTTCACTGATGGTCATAGTTGTTAATAATCTGCTAGTATCAAGCAGATAGTTCATATTTTTTATTAAAAAAAAAAAAAACATGGAAGGAAAACTTATCAACACTTCCAAAATGTGTGTGTTGTACTATAAAACTTCTGCAGTGCCCTTCATACAGTTTACAGAAAATACAAACATCAGCTTCTCTGACATCCAGTGTAACACAGACCCCAGTACTGCACCCAAAAATTTGTGTTTGACTAGAGCATATCTACCAGAAAAGAAGCCATTTTTTATCAGAAAACATCAAGGCTTAGCAAATTCATCACTTCTTTAGTGCCTAATAATCAGCCTTGAACATTTATTTTGGACCATGGTTTTGAGAAATAATATTCAGGCGTAAATTCTGCAATCCTTCACCAGCCAAAGGAATGTGGCATTGAGCCTTAATATACTTCATAAAGAGCAACAAAAAACCAGCTGCCCTTTTTAGATTCTGGTATTAAAAGCACTGTGGTAAAGCAGAAATCAGCATATGATGCTTAAAGAACTTAGAAGCATTTTCAGCTTCTCTTTTTTATGCAGACATGAATAGATTCTGCTGTAGAATGAACTGCACACACACTACCTTATTTGTCTGATAATCTTGAGGTACATGATTGCTTGAAAGACATACTAATATTAATGAATGGAGAATTGATTCATGTTGATTACAAAATAGAACAGTATTAAGAAAAAAAACAAGAGAAAAGGTAAAAATAAAAAAACTTGACTATGCCTTTTTAACTATTTATGATGTAAGTTAAAGCTTGGTTTAACATTCAAATGTCAAATAAATCTTTTCATTCTATAAAAAGATTGAATTAATTGCCTGTATTTATTCTAGCAATTATTCAATGTACTTCCAATATAGGTTGTATAGTATAATTGTTACTTTCATAAATAAAGTATTTTTGATAAGATGATGACTAATTCATGGTATTTCTCATCAACACTTTTGCTTTGAAGCCACAATCTGCACAGTTTGAAGGCTGTTGTTATCATGTTACCAGCCTGATTTCCAGGTGGGAATTTGCCATCATGTCCAGCCATCAAGCACTCATGCAGTGTGTGCCTGAGGAGACTAGGGCTGGTCCCTGCTCTGAGAGGCAGCACAGTACATGGGGAGCACTCAGACTCTCTGCCCACCTCTGCCAGCAGCTGCTAGATCAATTTGGTCAAAACACTTCCTTCCCTTTTTCCTCAGCTTCCTGGTTTGTAAAACAGAAATAGCAATCCAGCTTCCTTTTGGGAAGCACTTTGAAGTTTAGGGCCATAGTACTTTAAATGAGAACTGATGTTTTCCAGCCCTCCTGCCCACTGGAAATTACCACCCTTGATGGGGAAGGAGAGGAGGACATGCATGGCCTTCTCCTGCTCCTTATTACTGCTGTTTGTCAAGCCCCCTTTGCCCCGACAGAGCTGAAGTGCATGCATATATTTTCTGTCACTGAGGATTATAGCAGCAGCCACTGCCAAAGGGACAGAGGGGGCAAAGTGATATCTCACATGTCTCTCAGACCATGACAGGCTCATCACAGGTCAGTTACTTAGGAGACCACTTTTCAGCCCTCAGTCCTTGTTACCCTATGTCTGCATACTGTGCCCACTATTGACGTCCCCAGTACAGGGATGTCACTAATAAACTGGGGCAAGTTCAGTCCAGCAGCATCGTAATGGTGTGAGCTGGAGTGGAGGGCCTGAGAGAGCTGGGCTGGTTAGGCTGGAGAAGGGATGGCTTTGGCAGGAGGACCCTAAGGTCACCTCCAATACCTATACGTAGAAGATGGTTCCAGACTCTTCACAGTGCTGCTTGGTGTGAAGATGAAGCAAGTGTGAGTTGAAAGGACTGAGGTTCAAGGTTCAGCCTGGGTATGAATAGGGACTTTTTCCACCTGAAGACAGACATATATCTAAGCAGGTTGCCAGGACAGTGCAGCCTTCCATCATGGGAGTGTTTCAAGACCAGACTAGACAAAGTCTTGAGTTGCCCGGTCTAACCTCAGAGCTGGCCCTACTATAGGCAAGAAGTTGGGCTAGAGACCTAATTCTCCTGTCATCCTTTCTGAAGCAAGTGCTGACAGCTCCCACCCACACAGAAGCTCATTCCCATCTCTGGTCCCCACACTGACCCCATACACAAACAGCTCAGCAGCAGCTGATACTGAGTACCCAAAAAATCAGAGCCCTTCCTCTGATTGTTTTACTCTCCTCACTGTATTTCCAGCTGCTTAAAAAAAGGTTTCAGCGAGAACTAAACTAGAAAACAGTCCTTAATGAAAGTGTTTTCAGACAAATTAAAATCTCCAATAACATTTCCTGTTTTTCATTAATAGCAAGTATATTTGTGAGATCTCTGTCAAAAGAAGAAACATGTTAAAAGAAAAATTCATGCTTCCTTTTGGACTTTTTTAAAAAGACAGATTTTTTCAGTCACCTCTGATAGACAGATGGTGCTGAAAAAACTCCCACAAACTATGAATTCTACATAAAAGTCTAAAAACAATCATGAAAAAATGCAATGAATTGGTAATATCTCAAGGTATAAAACATTTCCTGACCAGAGTAACTTGGGTTTGAGAGCATCTGTTTGCAGAGACCAGGTGTGACGCAAAACCCATGATAATCAGAGGTGCAAGAGGGAGAAGGACCCCTCCTGTTCTGTCTGCTATCAAGCTTCATTTTGGCCAAGAATCAGGTTTCTTTCAATGGGAAATGCATGAATATGTAGCAGAACTTTTCTAGGAGACAGAAACATTACTGTCAGACAGATACTGCCAAATACATCCTGATGCACAAGCTGTTGCGAATTTGCCTGTTAAAAAATTTGGTCTGAATTTTATTCTTAGCAAGAGACATGATGGTAAAAAGGAGACAAAACCACTGAAAGCTGTTCATGTGGTTTGGTATTACTAAGGCTTCATTGTGAATGCCACTTTTCCTTGGAGTTAAAACAATTATCTTAAATATAGTACAATTTTCCCCCCAGATTTTACTTGGTCTAAGTTTGCTGCTTCAGTTTTATATCCGATGGATGAATGGGTTCCACAAATTGCTGCTGCTTCTTCAAACTATGGAAGAAGCATATTATACTTTATATAATAAAGTATTCTGTCTCTACCAAATAAATCCAACTTACTCTCCTAAAATAACACCAAGATTTCTGTAAGTTACCATGACTGCATACAGGAAGATAGTCTTGTAGTTATATTTAAATTAAATAAATGAGAGACCTAGGCCATGTTTCTGAACTTTTGTACATGATAATACTCTGTACAGTTCAAGTGTAAATATAGTGTGTGGCCAGAAAGTCCTACCACAGAAAATGGTGGACACAGGTTGGATTGATATAAGGAGCAGGAACCAGCCTGGTCTGGGAGATTGTAGAACTTAGGTGTGTTCTCTGTCATTAAATCAACTGTTCTCAAGATTGAAAATAGTCCCTGGCCTTTTTTTTTTTTTTTTACTAGATTAAATATAAGCCATCAATATCCCACTGAGGAGGACAATGCAGGTCAGCTCACCCCTTACTGAACATGTGGGATCTTATTCTCTCAGGAGATCCATAGATGTGATTAGTTATGCAGCTCTTGAAAACACCTTTCCTTTTTTTCCTTTCAATTAAGAAACTTCACACATTTTCTAATCCCTTTGGTCAGGGGCAGGAAGCAAGAAAAAGCCCTACTCAGGGTCTAGGACCCACTGCATTAATACTTCCATCACTGCTTTTACAGCACCCCTGCTGGGCTGACTTTCTCCTGTTAATTCAATTTACTCCAGTTTGGACACACCCTTTCGAAATGAAATGGTTATGACAGAACCTTTTTTTGGCTGCTTTTCACAAGTACCAGTGAGAACAGAAAGCATTAAGTACTTGCCCATGATCAGTGCTGCTTTATATAAGCCAAGAGAGTGAAGTCTGGAATTTACTGTTATCAGTCACGTTATTTGAGAACCCACAGAAAGAGAATGTGCAAGAGTGATATCTAGCAAGTGAGTAATAGGAAATTAGATTTTGGTAGTTCCTCCACCCATATAATTATTTATTTCATAGTCTTTATGAGTGAAATCAGCACTTTTTACTATGCCTTGACCCTACAGCACTTTGGGGACACATAGAACACCATAGCCATGAAGAATTGAGATGAATGTAGCTAAAAATACATTAAATGGACAGATGGCTCCAAATTGATTACAAGATCGTGTCCTGTATCTGCTCTCCAAACTTGCTTTTTAGTTTTCCATACTGATTCTTTTCAATGAATGTCGCTTACAGGCTGAACCCAACCAGTGAATTGATGCTGCAGATCACCAGTGTATTCTGTCTGCCCTCATTCTTCATTGCCTTCCATAAAAATTGCACAGCATTTTGTCAGCATGAGTTAGTCCTGACCTAGATTCTGCCAGCATCTATGATACCTGGATAACACTAACAGTGCTGTGAGATGTATTAGAAGATATTACAGTATCAAAAAAGAAAGTTTGAGAAGATCATGGGAGAGGGCTTCTCCAAATAAAAGAGGAACCATTTGATAACTGAGATAAAAAAGCAGCATTGCATGGTACACAAAATGCTTATTTCATGCTTATACTGTAGAGCAACAGACTTCATTCTTTACAAGTGCCTATTACTGTTTGCTACCTATGGAGGGAGGCTCAGTGATTAGCTCAGATCACTGGTTCATAGTTCAATTCGGTTCAGAGGGAACTCAGAAGGTCATCTAATACAACCCTTTGCTCAAAGCAGGGACAACTCAAGAAAAGACTCAATTACGCCATTAGCACAGCCGTTCCCTAAATATTGGCTTTTGTAGATGTTCAGATTGGCCAGGCAAGTCCTACCTCAGCTGTCTCCAGACAAGGAACACCTGCTTGCTCCAAAGGGAGAGCCCAGCACCCCATGCATACACCCCACACTTTGGCAATGGTGGACCAACACCTTGGCATCGGAGCAAGAATCCTGGGTGGAGCCATTCCATTTCTCCCATCCATCAATTCAATATCCTTCACATATCACTTCTTTCCTCAGTTCCTCATCATACAAGGGTTCATATACAGTTATCTATGTCTACCTCCCTAGGTCCTAGGATTGGAATAGTCCACTTCTCACAGTGAGACAAAATCTTGGCAGATAGGACAATTTCACGTGTTGAACCTACATGTGGCATCATGGCTGCAGACACATTCTTCTTCCTTGGTATTTTTATAAAATATAAAATTGAAGTATACTGTGTATACTTCATCTAGGTTTGGTTGTTTTGATGTTTGGTGGGTTTTTATTTTGTGTTTTGAATTTTTTTTCAGGGGGGTGAAGGGAGATTTTTGGTTTTGTTTGTTGTTTTTTTTTTTAAATGACCACCAAGGAGGCTTGCTGGCAACTATTCCTGGAGACAGAAAGAGAAGGGAATGTGGATGGTTAATGCTGTGACCTGCCATCTGGCTGAGTATATCATGTAAAGAGATTAAATATTCAGGTGCAAAATCTGTGGTGCTTGACTCTAGCCAAAGAGAAAATTCAAATAAAACCATCTAAAAGGGGTATCCATGTAACTGTGAACATGGATATGCCCCAGAAGTTTAATGTAATTCATGTATGATACTGAAATTGAATCACGGTTGTTTTTTAAAATTATCAATTTGATTCACCGTGGAGTTCTCTTTGGAAACTTTTATCCACCAAAATCTCTCTCAAAGATAAAAACTAAACAGGTACAAGCTAGGTTTATATTAATGTAAAATCATATGCACTCTGAAAGCCTTGTCTACACAAGAAAGTCTGATGTAACCAAAATCTTTGTGATTTTACTTATTTACTTATTGTAGTGTAAGTGTTACTATGTTTGGTTTGTTTTGATTTATGCTTCTTAGGAAATTATGCCCATAATTGTAAAACTGAAACTTGTTTACTAGTTTGTACAAAGAAATCTGCACTTAAATTGTGGTAATAAATTGATTCAAACAAAGTGGCAGAGAAATGTGACACTTTTATGTCAATCTCTGCCAGATATATTTTAGTTCAGTCTCACCTTAAGATAAGCCATGATGTGCATTTACAGCACTTCTTTTCCATAAGGACTGCCCATAGCAAGTCCTTGTTCTGCAGTTAAGTGTGAGGTTGCTTAAGCCTCCAGCATCAGAGTCATTAGTTATATTGCATTTGCCACAGGGCAAGAGAGGAAATATGGACAGATAATATATGATGATTAAGGCAGTGTAAATTCATGCCCTAGGCTGTTCAAAGCTTTTAGATGTGTATATACCTTAAACTGTCAGAACTGCCTTCTAGGTAAGCCAGACACACACAAAGATGCCCAGGACATGTGAAATGAATTACCAAAATTTCAACCTGATTACTAAAACTGTGGGAAGCCTCCATTAAGAATGTGTTTTCAGAATAAAGGCAATGCTGATTTGATTCAGTAACATCTGCCCCCTCCCCCCCCCCTTTTTTAAATAGGTCTGTAGTACAGTTTACTTCTTGCACACTGCAAGTCTGACCAAGATGTGCTCATATGATCTCAAGTGTACTATATGGAGGTGCCCTCCTGCAGGCACTGGAAGAAGATACTGATCTCATACCACCTGCTTCAGAGCAAATTAAGCTGAGGTAGTTGCAAGTGTGCCTCTGGACATGCACTGTCTCTGTACAGGACTTAGCACAGGCCAGAACCAAAGTACCTGCCTCACGCTGCCAGCACCCACTTCCCTCAGGCTGTTCTTAGCTGGACAGAAACAGACTGTTGGCTGAATGACTGCATATGGCCCTCTGAAGTGACTCCAATGCATGACAGATGCATAGGTTGCACATATGATGCATCCAAGAGGTAAAACAGAACATGCTGTACATGCAATAAACCCATATTAGCCAGGAATCACAGGAGATGGGAATGCAAGTGAGACATCTGGTCCTGGCAGCAGAGAAGGGACAAGAGGGACTTCATCACTATAAGAAGCATAAATAAGCTGTAAATAAGCTGTCTCACAGCACAGCACCTCTATTTGTGGCCAAATGAGCATTGCTGTGGCTTCTCTGCCGAAAGGAATTAACATATCAGTGTGTTACCCCAGCAGAAAAAGAGTGCGAACTTACAGTACCTTATGCTGGATGCAGTCTTGGCACAGTGCATGGTCTTCCCTCTTGACCCACTGGAAGCAGTAGCAGTTTACTCTCTTGCTGACAGACCAGTTGCTTTACACATACTGCAACATTGACAGCATGCTCACAAACAGCTGCCAGATCCATTAATTTCAATTTTTATAATTATTAGTCATTAATTATAGTAATTAATTATTAGATTATTTTATTAGGTCATTTGGCTTAACACAGTTCCAGTTCTAAAACACGTGCTGTAATGATGTGGATTCCTTCCATAGTGAATGAATCACCTGCATGCCCCCAGCAGAGTGTGTTCCCCAGGCGTCCTGACAGATCTCACGTGAGTATCTGTACCTACTGGGGAGTGTGTGCTGCCCACAGCTGCCAGCTCAGCCCCTTTCTTGCTTTGTTGCTGCTCTGATTGCTCCTTATGTTCTTAATTAAATTAAAGGAGTGTGAGGTTCTGGCCAAATTAATCATGGCTGGGAATCAACGTTCATATTTCTCTTGCAGCTTTGAAGTCTGTCTAATCTCTCCTGTTATCGCTATAGTATCTGAGATGTGATGAGGGCTTTGTTAGTACACAGATTAGACAGATTGCAAAGTTAATAGGGACATATGGGTGTTGTTTCTCAGCCATTATTCTCTCTGTAATTGTGGTGGAAAGAATCTGTCAGCAGATGCACTCCTCAGTAATACATTGCTGCAGCATGTTGGTAAATGTTGTGGAGAGTGCTGGTCCGACATAGTGTGTTCTGCACACATGATCGATCACTCTATACCCTTTGTTTGGGCTTTTTTTTAAACTCCTAACCAGTGAAGGAGCTGCTTGGAAATATATCTGGCATTGACTTCAGCTTACCAAGAACTGTGTGAAGTTTTCTGATCAACCCGGTGTTGAAATAAAACAAAAAAGTTATTATCTTTACTGTTTTCTGCCTGCGACTTTTGGGTGATATACTATGAATTTTGGGTGATACACTATGAGCTAATAAGCAAAGCCCTGGGAAAGTCAGCATCACTGCATGGAGAACATGCATACCTTTGTTTTCCAGCCACTTCCTCAAATCTAATTTGTTACTTCTCTGTTTAAATCAGCACAGCCAGGCAGATATAAAAGTAAAGTCTTAACCATCCATAGCAATTACATGTTATGTTTCATAAGATTAGGCAGGAAGTACTACATAAATTCCAGTAGTTAACACTTGTTTTAATTGAATTGCTCCTGGAGTTTGAATGGAACAGGTATTCCTCTGCTCTGAAGGTTGTTTTCCCAAAACAGGGCTGCATAACAACAAACAGATGTTCCCCAAGGGACACAAGGCCAGGTTTCTAGTGATGGTAAGGCATGCCTCTGTTTTATACATTTATCGAGTACTTCCAAATCTTCTTTTTGGTTCAGCTACATTTAATCCATTAGCATTAACAGAAGTTTAAAAAGGTCTTGCATTTATCTGGAGTTTAATGCACATTAAACAATTTGATCTTGATTTGTCTTGTTCATAGGTAGAACAAGTCACCAGGATGCAGAGACACCTGTTTTCCTAAGAAAAGCAGATAATAGATCATTCCTTAGATACATTTAGGCCGCAAAGCTTACTACGTTATAGGACTGTATCACAGCATAGCAGCTTTTACCTGTTCATATGTGGTAAACTACTAAAACAACTTGGCCAGGACAATATTGTGCTTTAGAAGACTTGTATGTAGACTGACAAGACTTCATATTGATTTAGAAATAGCTGAGGCATGCACAATGCTCCCACCTTTATACCTGGTGCCACAGGATATTTTATGCTTTTCATCCTCATTTGCTTTAGCACCAGGTCAGCCAGGCTGATGCAAACCCTGCTTACCAGTGCTACCTTCAGATAAAATATTTGAATAATGATATTCAGGCAAATATCACTCTCAGTCCCTTCTATGACCCCAGCTGTGGAGGCAACAACAGCAGCCAAGAGCCAGGGTTATTTACTTCTTAGAGAATTACAGCTACATCAGAAGGCACTGTCTGTCTTTGCCCGGATACATGTAGACTGTAATCCAGCTGGCATCATCCTGTGCTGCTGCTGCCAAACTTTTGAGAGGGAGGGGCTGCATATTTTAAAGCCTTGTCTGCACATGTCAGTTTATTCAGTATATGTTAAGTCATTTATTTAAATCAAATAGATCAATGACACACTTGAGAGTTTACTCAGGCACACCTGTTTTATTTTTTCTTTTAAGCCTATGTTATTTGGAATCAAAGCCAAAAAAGTCATTCTTACACCACAGTACATCTGTTCAAGAGCAGAAAACGCCTCCCCCATGGATTGTCCTATATTATTATTATGTTCATACAAATAGTAAAATTCAGACAAGCCAAAACTCATTGCAAACAAGAACATACAAACTAAAATGCTAGAAGCAGCAGAGCAGAATAATCTAGAAAAGGACGTTGCAACTCACAAGTCGAAGAACCTTCCAATACTGTTTGTTTTCAGAGGAAATAGGCCAAAAGATGAGACCAACAGGCAGAGCCAAGATTGTAACTTAACAATTTTGTTTGTAACTTCCTTCCATGAGCTAACTGCAGGCTGAAGAGAACTGAGGAGTGTTTTTTTTCTGTCTCTAATGGCTATGATGATGTTAAATTCAACCCGAATTATGCTTTAGTATTTAGCAGAAAGGTAAGACATTATATATTTAAGGAACCCTGAAGCTCTGTGAAATGCATTCCCATTTAAAACACCTCTGGTAAAAATAATACTCCTCAGAAATTGGTTTCCATAAATACCTGAGTATGCTTGGCAATTCTATAAAGACAGATTCTGTGCATATAAATGCTCAGTGAAATCAGATTTATTCCAAAGGAATTCTAAAATTTTAAGAACATTTATAAAACTCTGTGATATATTTCAAAGATGAGTCAACTACCATCACCCATGCTGAACAACAGCCAGTTAGCTAGGTTAGGTTATGGCACCATTACCATGTCCTAGAGTTTGAATAAAATTTCAACCATCATTTGACTGATCCTCAAATGCCACAAATATAAAACGGATTCCAGGCAGACCTTGATTGTGTCCCTTCTGAGACAGCCACTTTGAAATGCAACCTCTTCTTTCATCCAGCTGTCAGACAACGGTTATATATATATTTTCACCAACCATTTAACTTATAATGGTTCCTTTGGATCATAGGTCCTTAGTTTGCTTGAGACATTATCCTGTGAAATGTCTTGAAAGTCACAAAGTGAGAAATTGCATGCCTACAGCTCCCCTCTTTTCTGGTGTCACATAACAGCAGGCTGTTGGATAGTTTGACAGTATCTGCTCTCAGAAAAGATACATTAACTAATTTTATCACTTACTGTTTTCTGTCTGATGTTTTTTATCACCTACTCTTTTGTCCTTTTCATGTCAACCTCCAATCCACTGGAGACTCCCATGTCCTAGAGAGTCCTTACTGTCCACAGAAAGTTTTGAGTTAACTCAGTGAATGTTCAAGGCCTTGCTAACTTGTACACATAGACTTTCAGCACAGACTTTCACTTTAGGTCAGACTGTAGGCATTGGGTAGGAGTCAACACAAGGCACATGGGCTGGAGTACCTCCATTCCTATCAACCATGCCCTCTGTGCCCTTCCCCTGAGCTTCAGCTAGTTCCCAAGCTGTAGTCCAGAGCCAGCCTCCACATTCGAGCAAACACAACCACCACAACCATGTCGAAAAATGTGGAGGTGAATAATGAGTTTGAAACTTTCTCCATCTGTTCTCTCAAACCTCAACCAAACTTAACCTTTCTTTCCACACTTGAGACAATCCAATCTTTAATTTCATCTCTTCCCTCTGACAAGACTTTTATTTCAGCCATTTGAGCTCCCAGAGCTGAAAGCAGGTAGTTGCCGCAACATTGCTTGGGGTGGTTCAGAGCACTTTACATCCTCTGTCTAAATGTACTGTGCAGCAGTGAGAAATTGAGTCTGTGCTGTTTTTAAATCTTGAATCTGTAAGCAAGAAGAGAAGAGGATTCCCTTCATTTTCTTTCCTAGACCGACACAGGACTTAATGAATTCAAGATGTGTATATTCTAAGTCAGCAGGGACACTAGGATAATGGGAATTACCTAATTGACACATACCACCACCCACACACTTCATAAAATCCAGTCTCAAACTGACTAGTACTGCATTCAGAAGTAGGCTTTTCCCAATGTAACTACATGTAAGACTACTGCAAGTTTCTGGTTCAGTGTTACCTAGCTATGGGTCTAGTCTTGTGAGGAACAAAGCCCACAGATCTAGCAGAGGAGACAGTGAACTCTGCCTGCTTCTACAGGTCTAAATTCAATGTGTATTTTGCCTGAGGGAAGACTATTATTTTTTATTTTACTTGTCTTAATAAAAACTTTTTGAAGTGCTAATCATTCTTCTGCTGCCACTTGTTGGTATATGCAGAATGTACTGCTTTGTGATATTTCTATCTTATCTATTTACTATTTTCTAGTGAGCCGCTTACTATGAGCAATTCATTCCTTCGTTTGTTCTTTTACCTTCTTGTACTAACATTTGAGTTCAGGGTGGAAACTTCCACTTCTCTGCTGGAAGAGATCAGACAGTTGACAGAATTTTTGCCAAGGTATACAGAATTTCCACAGGAGCTTTTTCTACCTACTTGGCTACTTGTAGCTTACTTGGTCCTCTTATACTTTTAGTCAAGATATGATCAGGACTCTCAGAAAGGTTGCCTTTTTTTTAGATTTGGTATGGAGACCAGGTTTCATCAAACCCCACAAATTGTGTTAGCTGAGCTACATGCCAGAGTGCAGCATATTTTAGCAACTGTCTTTTATGCACTTCATTAAGTTTAAGAGTAACAAGCATCTCAGTGTTCTCCATAATGAAAGGATTCTTTGAGTGTTAAATACTCCTTTGGTTGTTTTTAATCAAGCTTAATATGTGTGAAATTTGTGGGAACGACAGTCCCATAGATTAACAGCAACAACAGGTACAGCCAGAAATCCCGACTTGCATAACATATCCATAACACACCACCAGTTTTCTTTGCCTTTCACCTACTCAGAAAACCTTCTTGATCAGTTTTGCTTTCATGAACATTCAGTTGGGGTACTCCCTGTTATCTTTCAGCAAGGATATTCACAGGTGGCCTTTCAACATAGGAACCTATAGAGAAGCTGTAACATTCCACCTGGTTTCCTTAGGCAATTTAACTCACTGTGGAACCCCATCTATGCTTTCACAGCTGGCAAAATGGGCAAGACCTTTTCACAGTTGGACAATGCCATGTTAACCACCTGCAAGTAATCTGGGGGAATATTTTGTCATTTAGATAATCAGATTTCAGTAAAAAACTCCCAGCTATGGATATCTTAAAGCAAAGACACAGAACAAGTGGGATAGGTTTATATATTTTTTCAACTTCACTTAAAACAATAGGCTTGAGGTGTTATTTGCCCTGTTCATTTCAAATGGTTGTTAACTAGATGCCCAGTGCTGATAAATGTCATCACACTATGTCCTTTTTACAGTATGTTCCAGATCAAAACCCTGAACTGAGCACATGTACCCTTCTTGTGTTGCCTGCTTACAGAGCAATTATGTCCTGGGCACATTTTAGTCACTGCAGAGCCAGACAAACTCATCTTAAGCTGCCTGTTCCAGGGTAACCTTTTCCAAACTGATTTGGGAGAACTCAGAAAGCATGGCAAAGGTAAGGAAAAGGAGAAATGGGGAATCCCAGGAAACTCCAGCAAAGAAGAATACAAGCAGGAGCGACCAGCAGCCTTTTCCAGTGACATGACCCAGGCAGTGTTCACCTCTCAAAGGGCTGCCCTCAGCTGTGCAGCAGAAAGAGCATTATACAGTAAAGCAAGTTATATTTACAGCCCATTCAATGCTACAGCTGGTCCTGTAAAACTGCCTGCAGACTAATGGGCTGACAAATGTATTCCAAGGACTGTACAACAACATAGCTTAAAATTAATCATGATTGCCAAGTAAATCAAATGCAAAATCCCTTTTAATGGTCTGAACTGTATTTCTCTTTTCTTTCTTTTTTTCTTTTTCTTTTTTTTTTTAAAAATCCTTTTCCATTCCATCTTCACTTTGGACTCTTTTCATGCCTTGCCAGAGCAGTCTCCCAAACACAGGGACATCTTCTGTTGTTTACTCGGTCAGTAGTAGTGAAATATTTTCATATAACTCCTTCCTTGGTGATAGTTTAAGAGGACTTGAGGGTAGAAAATGTTATTTAGGTTTAAAATACATAAGTACATATATGTAGAGATATATATATTTTATAGTTTGTATACATATTTGAATATGAGGAAGAATAGGTATCACTTTTCCAGCCATAAATGTGAAATTAATTAAAATCTGCAACTTTCAATTTTTCTGGTCTTGCCTTATCCCATTCATCCCAGTGATCTCTGCTTTTTCCCATCTCTGTGTTCTCTCCTGTGACAGCTCCAAACCTGTCCATTCCTTCTCTCACCGCACAGATGCTTTAGCAAAACTCACTTTTTTCACACAACTGGCAAACTTTTACTTAGATTTAAAAAAGAGAAGCGGGAAAAAAATGTTCAGTAAGCTATTTTGACTCCCAAATCCCCCAAATGCAAGGAGTAGGAAAGACATATGTTCTTAGTAAAACCACACATCCTGAGGGATGAGGCCTGGATCCCTGGAATAGCTTTTAGCACTCAGCAAGATGGATCTACTCTTCCTTATCTACTCCACTGTGAAAGAGAAGTTGAAGTGAATTGCACTGTGTCAGTGCAAGAGCGAAGTGTAGCAGCAATGCCCCATATATTCTTTTCCTCTGATTTCCAACCCATTTGATCAAAATCTAACCATCCAGCCTCACTGAGCCAGAGCCCTTCTCTTTTGTTCCTCATCTCCAGTTTGAATGATCCCAGATTTTCCCCAGATCTTCAAACACATCCCCTGACACTCCCTAGCCTTCACAGAAAAAGGAAAGCTGGCAACTTCAAGAGCAGCGACCACTCCTCCCTGCTCAGAGGCCGCTGCACATCTCCGCTTTGATGTGGCTGACCTCCTCTGAACTGGAGAAGACTGTTGCTTCTCAACTCAGATTTCCCCTGAGGCAATGAATTATCCTGACAACTGACTACTGACAACTGACACCTCCCCAAAGGGCTCTGTCCTACTGTGGGAACCGACACTTCAATGGGAAACTTGGATGTACATCCCAGGATGGAAGTGGGGCACTTGGTACTTAATGAATGTTTCTATTCTGCTGAGAAACAGCCACAGGCCAGAGGGTCTGAGCTGGAATCTGAAAGTTTGAAAGTGTTTGGATGGGAGGACTCAGCTGGTCTCCTGACAAAACAGAAGCCAATTGTGAAATCTGGAGATATTTCCAAATTTCCCCAATTTCTAAATGGTCAGTTCAATGTGTAACTTCAACACGAAGCCTCCATGGGTCATTGGTTTGTGACTCCCTTTACTTCCTCTTTTGTGCCATCCTTTCCATGCACACCTCCTCCTCTTTCTTCTTTAAGGAAATACGAATTTATGAAATTATCTTTTTTCTTTACCAGGCTCTATCAGTAAAAATTTTGCAGAAATGTTAGGTGTTGAAAACAAATAATGGTCATAGTAATATATAAAATAACTTATTTTTTCACATGTATATTTTTGCCCTGTGGAATAAAAAATCAAGTTGCATAAGGGAGATTAGAATTGTTAAATTAAAATTACACATGCTAAATCCACTCTTATTCTGCTCCAGTTGCATGTGCAACCCAGTAATACATTCAAAAGACTATTCACAGAGTGTGATTTAGGACTGGTTCACTCTGTGCATGAGGGTTTTAGGTAAAGAGCTATTTTTTTTTCTGATATATTAGACTAGGAAACATGCGACTGAAGAAACCCTCTTGGATTATTAAGCCTAGCCCATAATCATAAGTTATTCTATATAGTGCAGATGGCTTGACAGATCAATCAATCCACCCCAACCATAAAATACTTTCCCTGGAAAAAAGGAGAATAAAACCGCATAACTAGTGTCCTATATTAGTTTGATTAAAAGCACAAGATGTTCTTTAGAAGTTGAGTACCAATACGTAAGAATAAAATGCCTCCCTATCTGCCATCATGGCTTGAGATGGATTTAACAGTGAATCTAACTGTGAGCATGTGAAGTAGACCAAAATATCTAAGAGTAGAAATATTTTGGAGCACCATTAGGAACAGCCTATCTATCAGAGGTACTTGGACCCAACCCCATTTTTCTTCAATGAATGCAAAGAAGCATACAATAGGACACATCAAAAGACAGATTTTCAGTTTGCACAAATCAGCCTTATTTGGCAGATTTATGCTGACTTACACCAATTAAACACATATTGAGTTTTGGATTGTATTCTACGCAATTACTCACATAAATTCATATGTTTTACCACATTTTAACACTACTTTTTCCAGCAAACCAAAATAGGCTTAAGCTCTCCTTTTAAAAAATATAAATTCTTCTGCATGAAGAAAATGTCCCCTTCTTCAGTGTCACTGATGGGCAGCAAGTGATTGCAGCTGATAGTATCTGGCTAGCCAGAGGATACGAATGTGCTAATCTTACTTCCAATATAAACAACAGTTGGGGCAACTTTTTGCAATGTAAATGGTTTGTTGGGTGCATTTTATGACACAGCTTGTGTCATCACAAGCACTGGTCATTGTTTGCTTTTCTTTAAAATTAAGTCAAAGTATTTCACAGCATTGTTTGGCACCAAAATAAATGAGGTCCATTTGTGTATGGTTTAGGTGCAAGTGTGCACGTAGGCATTTGTGCTCAGTTTTTAAAGGAAATGCAGTTTTCAAGAATTCAGAAGACATGAACTGCATGGAAGGACTTAAAGGGTTTTCTCAACAATGAAGAGGATTTAATATGCAGAAGAAACTATGTAGGGCTTATTATTTTTTTACTCCCCAGTTACTGAGACATGCACTAACATTGTATTTCAGGTATTTGTTTCTGTCAAGAAAAGATGGGCATTTGCCCTGGTTGCCTACTGTTTGCCTGAAAACTGAACTTCACTTTGTTCAGATGAATTTGAGATTATCAAGCTGCCCGAAACAATCACAAAACCTACAAGTCAGAAAATTTGGATTTGAGTCTTTCTGTTTGTTTGTTTATCCATAGTAATTTTGAAAGACATTTAAAAACTGCTATTAACTGAAGTGAACTTCACATTTACAGTCACTGAGATCACTGGGAGATGAAAGGATCTTCCTGGCCATTACTCAGCACTTTCGCTTCATGCTGCCCTGTCCCACCATGGAGGTTATTAACTTTTTACAAGTGCTGCTCACATCCTCCCTTTGATGAATGATGCTAAGATTGTACTTAGATTACAAGATTCTCTAGCAAGGCTGTTTTTTTATTGAGGGGGAGGAAATTTTAACACAAGGTAGTTTTTCATATCAACCACTCCATTCTCCTGACAAAAATTTGCACGGGGAGTCTGCTTCAAGGAGTTTTGCACGACACCAACCAGAGGTCTTAATGGAAGGTCAGGGGTGCCCCAAGCACAGGGTGTAGTGGTAGGTTTTGGACTAGTCCTCCTCTGTTTTTCATGTCCAACCGCAAGTTACGAGGGGGCTTTGCCCTGGGGCTTTCAGTGCTTCTCTCTTGTATCTCTTGCTGGGATGTAGGAAACCTGGAGTGACCCTTGGGAATACTTAAGTGAGGATAGAGAGGAAGGGGGAAGAGAGAGAGGAAAGAAAGTACCCTTCTGCCTTTCTGAAACTCTTGTCCTCTTTCAAACTGAAATAAAAAAGTAAGAGAAGGTAGAGAGGGAGGCCAGAGGGAAAGAGATTTCCCTCCCACCTCATTAGTCTCTGCTCACTGTAAACTCCCAGTTGCAGCCAGCCTAGCTCCCGCCCTTCTCTGCCCCGTGGCCTCTGCACCTAAATTTCTCACAACCTTCTTCCCAGCTGAAAATGTAAATCAAGATACATTCAGAATTAAACAAACAAACCTGACTAAGAATTCCCCAGTCTCCTTTATGGATTATGTAGGAACAAAACATAGCTGGTCTTCACCATCTCTAACTTTCTGTGATTTCTAGCTGAATTTTCATGACTCATGAACTTACTTTTCTGTCTGAAACACTTATTGGCTTTATTTTTTTTCCTTAATGGAAAAAAGCTGACACCAGATGTTTCCTTAGACCCTTCCCTGTCCTGAGTGAGTAAACACCAGAGACAAACAGGCTGTTCTGTCATCTTGCTCCTCTCCAGAATATCAACAGTTTTATCACTTAGTTAGAAAAAAGAAATTTAAACTGCTACCAACTGTATTTCCAGCTAATGATATGTAAGTCTTCAGTCTTAAAATTAAATAAAAGTTTTTGCTCATGAATAATACGCCTGTTTATGAGCAGTGTGGTATGATGCACTGATACAATAAAGCTCTTGTGCTGTCCGAGCCCTTGGCTCCAATGAGCGTGTCTCCTGGCCCAGGAAAGCAACAGCCCTCACTAATAGCCGCCTGTCAGTATTTTTAAACCTCCTCTCCTAAAATAACATGTCAATGTTTGCCTACTGAACTTACAGGAAGGCTGAATGAAAATTTGTGGGCACACCACTGTAAATGGATTTTGTCACGGTTTTTATGATGTCATCAGACTATTTACCGTGCTGTGTTGAGAAAGTAAGTTAGAATTGCACTTCCTCCTGTGGCCCCCTCACCTCTGAAGGCATTTTTGAACTCTTATTTTGTTAACATCTCTGAAAGTAGGGGGTTGAAATTGTGGACAGCAAACTACCATTCCTGAGGTGAAGGTGAGCAGGTTGGATCTGTTCCACCAGCTGGCATTCAAGCTTGCTGTGTTGTTTACAAGTGAATCACAGAAAAACCACCACACAGACAATTTTAATTCCTTCCCTGTCAGTAATGCTACTACATTTGTTTAGCAGCTAGGCATGGGACTGTGGTGCTAGCTGGTGTTTTATCTTCTGCTGGTATTTTATCTTCTGGTAAAAATCTACTTATTTTATTTCAAGACATTTGAAATAGAGGGAAGAGTCAACAAGCTCTCAGGTCCTAAGATATTTTTGTACCAAGACCACTACATCTGCAAATTACAGGTATTTTAAACTTTTTTCAATTATGCACACATAAAATATTAGATCACTGGATGGTTAGCTAATATTATTGTAATATCACCTTTCATGTAGAAAAATGTCAGTTACTTCTACCTTTGCTTAACAAGCAATTCAAAGGACAAATCTTGGGTGTAGGAGTTTTTTCAGCTTACCAAAATTGTTTAAAATTAGATTTCATTCTATCCTTCTTCTGTAGTCTGAGGACAGAGTTATATCTCTTTTGTGAGCTACTCACCCACTCAAAAACAGATCCACATCTACACAGGTAGATTGTTTTCCAGTAGGATCCTGGGGTGCCCCAGGGCAAGACCTAATCCTCTGAGTGTTTTTCACTACAGGCAGCAAAACACGTTTGATGCATATGTGCATTTTGCAGCACGAGGTTCACTCAGTAGTTTGCATCACAATTCCCACAGCAGCGTCTTCACCCTACAACCCCAGGGGTTTGGGTTGCAGCGCTGGGATGGGTGGAATGTATTTGTAGATTTGGGGATTTCAGAGTGCAAAGCCATCTGATACAGCTCTGGGGAACATCTGGGGGCGAGGACAGTGCTGTCTCACACTGTCAGTGGGAAGCAGACCCTAGAGCAAACTATCCAAGAACTGTAGCTGGGTTATGTCTCAGTTGCTTCATGCTGGAAAAGCTCCTGAGTGAGAACTAATGCACAAAACCTGTGGGTGATGTGGGGGGGGAAGCTGGGACAATGGAGGGAGCAGAGGAACTAAAATAACCAGGACATCTGTCTGTAGACTGCTGTTTCAGTAGTGCCAAGATCTTCAACTTAATCTTAAATCTGACTTCTGCTTTGGTCTCCAGGGATCTGTGCAATGCAGCCCTTCCTGTGGAAACCATGTACCTGAGTGTATCTCCTAGCCAGAGTGTGCTTAAATAACTTGCAGAACAAAGGGGCAAACATGGGCAGAAGAACATCATGGACAATGATATTTGTGAAACATTAAGATAGAACATGATCGTCTTCTGGCCTCAGCAGGGCTGGGGTTTTGTGGCAGGGTGTCAAAAGCTGTTCCTGGTATTGTTTTGGTTTCCTTCTGAGCTTGCAGTCACCCCATTTCCTTCAATACTGCAAGCCATCCAGATGGATCTGGGTGATTAATGGTGAGAAATTGCTTTGCAATTAGCTACATGTGGAAAACTTGCTTTGAAAACTGTATTTGTCTTTTAAAAGGTGAATGTGAGGATTTTTTAATCTTAGGCATATTTTTGAGTCTTAATTCAATTTCCCAGTACAGATCTATGTCTTGATTCGATCACAGTTAAATTTAATATTATATTTGTTTGGCAGTCAGGGGAAAAAATGCTTTATCCTTGCTCATTTCACTTTTCTGGACAATTAATTCATGGTAAGATGATTTTTTAAGATATAAGGTGACTTTTTTGTTGTCCTCTTTCAGGCAGGACATTATATAACAATGGCAGACTGAGAAGTGAAGATTAATTCCCATCCACTTAGACAGGATGAGCTTCATCTGTGCTCCAACATATACATCCAGACCACCTTACTGCAGCCAGTTGGCACCAAATCACCTATTGCTCTTTACTGCTTGAGGAACCAGGGTCAGGCAGACTGGAAAACTGGACAGTCTGAAATGATCTTTTAACTTTTGAAGGATGACAGCATTTAAGTGGATGATCTGGATGTGGCCTACAGCTCTGATAATAAGAGTTACTCTCTAAATAGAGAGCTATTAAACACTAGTTTAACCTTGGATAGAGATACAAATTCTTTGAACATTAGTTTCCTGAGTGTTTATGAAGACCATATTATTATTATTATCTGGTGTCAGAAAAGTATGTGGCAGCCTAGATCTTAGGCAAAATGAATAAGAGGATAAATGAATGAGGAGAGAATTTTGTGCTATCAACAGAATCTCCAAAGCACTGAGAGTCAGATATGTGCCATTCACTTTCTCCAGCACCCAACAAAATGCCCATGCAGTAAGCAATTTCACATAGTTAAGAGCAATCCATTGCTACTTTGTTGTATCATTGCATACTACTAAAAAAAAATTAAAAAAGTGAAGAAAAGTTCATTTCTTTAATAACCCAAACTCTGTGATGAATTTCAGAGCTACAGAGAAATGTTGATGCTCTCTTTCTCATGAAGTGTTAATGAGGGTGGAAGTGTTGTCCAGAAGTTGTACTGGACACTCAAGCTGTTGCTTCATTCTTTGTCATTTAAGGGTATGCTGGCTCTTACTAAGTGGGGAGAGGGAGTCTCCTTCTTGTTGAAGGTTGCATGGTCTCTTTGAGCACTCTTGGATGTCCATGCTAGCAAACAGCACAATGCCACCAACAATTAGTGCATCTGTACAAAATGTGGCCACAGGCCTTACAGAAAGAAGTGGTGGGAATATCCATCCATGGGCAGTAGCAACCCTATTTTGCAGGTTCAAACCTTATGATCTAAAGATAGTCTGAGACATCAGAAACAGAGAATAGTAGATGTGTCTCAGTAAATGAATACACTGGAAAGCATTCAGGCTAAAATTACTTGTCTCTTGCATTACCTGTCTTAATGTTGGTAGTTTCTAGAACTGATTTCATTTAAATACACAAAATAAGAGACTATAAATCAGCTCTATAATATTTATGTTTTCCTTGTGAGGTTGATAAAGTCTGTATGTTTCTTGCTTCATCTTGTCGTTTCTCGCTACCCTTAATTTTCCAGATGCAGTTGACACCCTAGTTATTTAGACAACTTCAGATTCCTGCCATGAAGACACTACCTTATGGAGCTTCTAATTGCAGAGTTGACCATATTTAACTAATTTCAAGGTTCTAGATTTAGAGGGGATATTAGAAATATGGTCCACACATGCAACATCTTCACTCAGGATGTCTGAGGTTACATTAATTAATCAAGTATCCAGGATAGGAAACATTAATCATTTGTCTCTGTACATCGCTGGGATTATTCCAAAACCTCTTTTACATATGGTCAGAGATACAGAGCATACCCTTTTCTCCAGAAGCGTACATCAAAGGTTTGTGAAGATTGGACTGATTCGGCAGCAGCACTCTTAGGCCCATATAGGGCCAAGGGTGTGAGTCAGTCACAAGCAATGTGACTTCAAACTTCCATAAACAATTTTTACAGATGATACAAGAAACTTATATTTTCCTTGTTCTGCTCCCGCATTCAATAGTCTGCTATATTCCCTTTATTGCAAGTCCTTTTGCCGTTGTCCCCAAGACACTAGAAATAGCCATGGATATAAAAACCTGAAAATCTCCGTTCTTGAGTAGAATCCAGGAATCAAACTCAAAAAGCCATGTGATGAACCAGGGTGCAACCAAGTGTCTTGTCAAATGAGTGTCCTTAGGATTCATGTTCATGCCAGTGAAAATGTGAGGGAACCGTTATTGTTATGATGTTCTTGGAGTGCATTGTCTGTTCACGACAGACACAGATGAAGTTTTCCAGAAAAAACACAGCCAGTTAAGAATAAGGTTGGCAGTTCCTAGAAAGATGAATGGTATCTGCATGGAGAAATTTTCATCTAAAACTAAGTCATGCTCTGTTCTCAGCTACAGAAGAGAAGCCCAAGTTACTACAGCTAAACCAGTGGAGTTGTTCACAACTGTTAGTGGTGTAGATGTACTTGATTTTCCAGGAAAGCAATGGGACTCTTGTTATTCATTCCCTTTTATTCTCTTGATATGCTCAATTTCCAACTAATTCTTCTTAGTTCACCTTTTCAAACTATAGGCAGTTGTGAGGAATAAAAAAAAAATTGTTTAATTACAAGCAGGTGAAAGATGGACAGAGAAGACCCCTGGGAGCCATTTTGAGTTGGGTTGCCTGGAGGCCATTTTGTATGTGGGGAGTTTGTGGGGTGTTGGGGGTATAAAACAGGTGAGGCAGAAAGCATGTAGGGCAAAGGGTCCCATCTGGACCCACTGCCTAGGGACCTTGGGATAGGGATTCACAGCTTTTTAAACTTTAAATTTTGAAGCTTGCCTTGAAACAGTAAGTTGGAACAAGACATAACTGTGTTTCCCACCTTAAGGCAGCTGATAGGAGTTGGGCATTCACACCCTTTCCTTTCAGGGAAAGAAAGTTTGAGCAAAGGCATAATGGTTTTTCCCTCCTTAAAGTAACCAGTCAGGTTTAAGCACCCACATCTCTTCCTTTTAAGGACTCAGGGAGGAGTTTGCCTCCAAGAAAAGGCACACTCCGCAGAGAGGAGGGGTCTTCCCTCAGCCTGTGGCAGCCAATAAAATCCAATTATCCACGAATTTTCACCTTTAAGGAAAGGGAGTGAAGCCCGACCTAAGAGAGGTTGGCTTCCAAGAGGGGCTGGTCATGCAAATATCAGAGACCATAAAAGGTGTGATCCCCAACCCTGTGTATGTTCAGACCTTCCCACAGGCTGAGACACCCAGGTCATGCTGTAACGAAGTTCTTTGCTTCACTATTTTTGCCCATCTCCAAAATTTCAATCAAGAGATATTTCTCACACAGTAGTTCAGGTTTTCCATGCTTGAGAGCATTTACAATACCATAAGAATGTAAGCCATCTGATCTTCTTTTCTTGAATCTGAATAACACCATCAGTGTGAATTTGTCTTCTACTGCTCTGTTCTGAATAGCTAAGCTATCCTGAAACTATTTTGGTCTCTAGAATTGCATGGTCTAAGTTAGTCATAGGCCAAGTCAAGGTCACGGTTGAGATATGCAACGTTTTTGAGCTGTGATACATCAGTTCTATAGCTTTCTTGTATTAAACTTCTTTCCAAGAAATGCACAGAAAAGAGAGTCACAGAAACAAATTTGGGACAATAGACTGTCTTCCGCCCACGGTGGGACTACAGGAACTATAAGAATAAATATTAATTAAAAGGAATAACGGGCTTTGAAGGAAAAATGTCCTATGATCAAAAGGCTGCACCATATCCAAAGCTAAAGAGTTTTTCTGTTTATAAGTTTAGCCACTTGGATTTGCTTATGTAAAAAAATGCTCTATGTCCCTGAAGATAAAACCATGTGGGAAGAGAGCAACAGCCTGAGGTTTTTGTCCTAGTTTGGGATTGCTATACAAGAGAGTGAAAGAGAGTGAACCTTTCCTTGTGTGTGTTCCATAATCGCTAGGCCATTTTCTTGGTTTCAGCTGTCCCCTAAGACATCCAGTCCACATCAGCAGTCATCCTACTTCTGCAAATGCAAAAAGGTTCCATTAGTCAAAACCCCAAATCCACACTGAAGCAACAGCATGCCAAAGTGCACAGATGCTGGTAAATGTATGCATAGTTTCATTATTGCTTCAGAAAATGCAGTCTAGCTCATTACCGTTCTTTCTCACAAGAGAAATTGCATTAAAAACTAGAGAACAAAACACATGGCTTTAAATGGAACTGCTGATTTTGATGCTACTTATAAGGAAATAGTCATCACACTGGCAGCAAAATGGATTTTTCATCATTTCATTCACAAATCTACAGGAAAACGAAAGTGTTTGTCACCTCTCATAAGAAATTCTGAGTGTTCAGTGTAAAATACAAATCTCCATTTAAATATTTTGTGTTAAGTAAATGCTTTTCAGTATGGCACATAGATAGAGAGAAAATGTTAGTACTGGTTTGGAACAAAAAAAAAGTAGCTATTTTTTTAGTAAGCAATTTTAGAAAGAGCCTCAGTTTTGCAGAAATCTCTGTTCTGCTTCCTGTTTTACAGAGTTTTCTTTCTGTGAAGATTCTGGCAGAATTTGGCTTGTTAATTCCCAGCGACTAGAACTAGCCACATAATGGTTTTTATGGAGCTGCTAAAACATTTGACTCAATTAATTGGCCAAGAACATATTTACACTTACAAATAGCCTGCTTATGAAATTCCCAAGGAATAAGCTACACATTGCAATAATTTTTGCAAGAGAGCCAGCCTCTTTTGCCTCAGGTTTAGGAAGTTTCAGGGAAAGGCAATGCCTGCATGCATATGCCTACATGCTTCAGATTTAAGGGGACCACACCAACTGATGCTTTAAGGTGTTTTAAAGGAGCAGAAGCCAAAATTGACATGTCTGATTCTAAAATTACAATCCACAAAAATTTGTCTTGTCCTGCAGGAGATGAAAAGAGACACAAACAGAAATCATATCCCCCGTAAAATTCACTAGGTGCTTCCAGTGCTTGACAGCCTGGTTTACTCTTACCCCTCCAGAGCTGAACATTTTGGTGCCTTTCTTATGACTGCAGTTCTTCAGGACTTGCAAGCTGAATGCTCCTCCACTCATGTTTCTGGAAGTGTAGTCTAGCAGGTGTTTTCAGGAAAAGCTGGATGTGTATTGGCAGCACTCATTCCTGCATGAAGTGCAGCTGGCCCTTGGATAAATCCTGCATCTGGAAGAAAAGCAAAACTGTTGCTTTTACCTAAAAAAATTTGAGGTTAAAGCATTCACCCAGAAAACTGAAGCTCGAAACTTCACTCCTCCTCAGCCAAAGGCTGTTCCAGCTCAGATCTGCCAGCTCCCACAGGAACAGTGGGAAGAACATCCTTCTCTTGATATATCAAAACTGGTGTGACAAAAAAAGCCACAGAGTCAAAAGGGTAGGAAAAGAGGAAGCCACAAGCGGCTGGTGTTGTCCTTGTGCCTAAGAAGCACAGACTTCAGGCTGTAGAGCACACTAAATATCACAAAGAATGTTAATAATTTTAAACTAGAACTCCAGTGAGGGAAGTTGCCCCCAGCAGCTAACTACTGCCTTTTTGTTGTTTCAGCTACTAATCAACACTATTCATTTTAAACAGAAGACTGCAGGTAAGTACTTCCCAGTTTGAAGGACACATGCTAGAATTTGAGTTAGCAAATTAAAAAAAAAGTTATTGAAAGTAAGTTTCCTTACAAGCTGTGAGAAAAACAAAAAAGAAAAAAACCCAAAAAGACAAAACACCCAAAACCCTCCATATAACAGAACCGTATAACCTAACATTTTCTATAAACTCAGATACATATCATTTCTTTCCTTATTTGTTCAAAATTTATTAAAACAAGGAGTATATCTGAACATCCTATTAAGTTCAGTGACTTAGTTCCATTCTTCCATATGAAGGATAGAAATTAATTTTTTTATATAAAAGAGAAAGTGAAAATGTGTATCCACAAATGTTTTTCATCATTAGGACTTCAGCTGTTGGCTTCTAAATGACTAATTGTACTTGCAAATCAATTTCCTCACATTACAATGGAAAGAAATCAGTTATGAAAATTTGGCATATTAATATAAAGTATGTCTGTGGTGTTTTCTAAAGTAAATTGAATATTCTTTTGATGTTATATGTAGATATAGAGTTGGAAGACTGCTTCAACCTGCTCATTTCTCTAATAGACTGAGAGAGACATTGAAACATCAGTATCAGTCATAAAGGTAAGGAAATAGTAACAGGCAGTATTAAAGGTCCTATAAAACCTGAGGTTTCTGACCTACATCTCTTTTTAATCAATGGAAGAATTATTTAAAAACCTATCAGACTTTCAAAATTAATCAAGTTGCATCTGTACAAATATTTTCAAGAGTATATAGAATTTTTGGCATCTCAGCTCATTTTGAAAGTTAATTTCATAGAACCACAGAATCATTTAGCTTGGAGAAGACCCTTAAGATCATGAAGTCGAACCCTTAACCCAACACTGACTAATCACCACTTAACCACATCCCTCAGTGCCACAATTACAGGTCTTTTAAATACCTCCAGGGATGGTGACTCCACCACTTCCCTGGGAAGTCTGTTCCAGAGTTTGACAGACTTTTCCATGAACAAACTTTTCCTAAGATCCAATCTAAACCTCCTCTGGTGCAACTTGACACTGTTTCTTCTTGTCATATCATTTGTGACCTGGAAGAAGAGACCAGCTCTAATCTGACAGCAACCTCCTTGCGGGAGTTGTTGAGAGCAATAAGATTCTTTTCTCCAGGCTAAGCCCTCCAGCTCGCCCAGCTGCTCCCCATAAGATTTGTGCTCCACACTTCACCATCTTTGTTGCTCTTCTTTGTTGATGCTTCTGAAATTTTGGAAATCTTCTATTTTCCACCCATCTGTTTCAGTTAAATAGTTAACGTCACTAGAAGTTAAAAGAAAAATAGTCTTTTGTATGAAATCTCATCCAGAAGCACTTAGAGCAGTGATTTTTCTCACAAAAATTATATATTTTTACTTCACAGGGAAGTGGGTTTGTGCTAATGACCTTTATGAGGAAAAAAGCGATTCCAAAATACCAAAGGCCTCTACTACATGTTGGAATTCTTTGAAGGAAGAAGTTCATAAATCATTCTTCCATATTGTATAAATACATCTATATGGCTGGATTTAGTTAGCTACTTTGCAAAACTTACATCATTTGTAAACAAGTTTGTAAAACTTGCTAGCTAATTTATAAAACTTGCATCGAGTACTGTAGTCTTTAGTCCTACAATATCCAGTCTTAAAAAGAGTTTTAAAATTTAATACTTAGAAAATATATAATCTCAATTTGCATCTCTAAAGTACAATTTATACATGGAAGTCACAGGTAATCTCTGGAAAAATTTGCAATATTCAGAAACTGAGTAATGTCACAGCAGATCCAATTACGAATGAAATTTTCCTTGAAACTAGAAGATCTTAACTACGCACTTGATAAAAATTTAAATCGTATTCTCCAGAGAGGAAAACAGAGGGAAAAGAAGTATATGGAGGTCAGTCTGGGTGTGATGTCCATTACAACACTGAGCCAAGCCCCATTAGTCATTTCAGTAGATATATTTTCTACTTATGTCGTCACTATGAGAGCTTGTGTACGTTTTGGGAAAGGAAAGAGAAAAAGGAAGTGAAAAAGGGTGAAGGAAGGGACCAGGGAAAGGAAAGGACAACAGGAGTATCCACTGCCTCTGGGAAGTCAGCAAGATGGAGGAATAAGATACATAATGCAGATAAACTGTTCACAGTTCATGGGCCCTCAAAGACACAGTTCCTAACTGGGCGGGCGTGCTGTTGCCATGTTGGTTGTTCTCAGGGATCCTGAGCTTACACAACATTGTTGGTTAATTTTAAAATGTGATTTTTATACTGCTAGTGTGATAACTCAGTGACAGCCATCTCTTAGTCTCAGCTTTCCCCCATATTCTCCGTTGAAAGGTGGAACACATTCCCAATCTGGTCAGAGAAAGGATGACTTCACTGAAAGATTTTAGATGTATCCATGAAGAGAAGGTATTTGCTTTTCAGAACAACTCAGAGAAATTGCTCAAGGGACAAAAAAAAGGCAGAAAGCACAGTGGTGTGGCAGTGGTATGCTGTCCCTGGAATGGGCAATGATATGGGGGAGAGGGGACTCACCAGGACCATCTGCAGGGGTGCACAAACTGGAACAAAAATAATTGTTGGAGGATTTAAATACCCTTTAAAGGACCATGTTTGCACCCCTGCCTTCATCTGTAGATCTGTCAAGAAAGAATAAAAATAATTTTAAATCATGTCAGATAGAAACATCACTGTTCTATGGGGCGCTGTAGACAAACTGAACTTTGTCAGTCCAGTATGAGAGTCCTGGGCCTGGTCAGCACCTCCAGAGAGATGAACCAGGGGAGCCCCGGAAGGCAAGTCCTGCAGTTCTTCTTGCTTTGGTCCACTTCATGGGCAAGAGGACACAACCATGGGACTTAGTACTGGCACAAGCCACCCCAGGAAGAGTGGGGGCCTCCTTGTTCCTCACTTCAGTTTCAGATGAGAGCCCATTTGGCAAATAGAGATTGATCACAACACTGATTGAAATAATGCTTTTGGCTTTGACCTTCTCTGCCCTGAATTTGCTTAACCCACCTGTGGTGCTTTATCATTGATCAGCAAAAAGAGCTTTTAGTAGTGTAACACCACCTTCTTCCTACACCGTCGTGCAACATTAAGCAACTGTAATGTTAATAATATCAGATTTCAGGTGGCCTGAGCACTCTTTTAGTTTTCATGAAAGGGGTAAATAGGCAGCTTCCGTAGAGTTGAAACTTGGAAATAACTAAAGTCACTGCCCAAGGCAAGTGGGCCAATGTGCACAGGCTGGATCTAAGAAGGCACAGTGTATTAACTCTGGTCCCCTGTATGAAAGCAGCAGAATATGAGTGTGGGTTTGCAGGGACCACTGAGCCATAAGAAGCTGCTCCAGGGGATAGCCTGGCCAAAAGGATAGGCCTTCTCATTGGAAGTAAACAAGATGAGAGTAAAGATGATACCTTGTTAATGATACCAAATTTTCCTCCTAAAGAGGAAAAAAATCCACAAAAAAAAAAGCCCTGAGAGTTCCCAGATATTAATCAGATGTTCATGACACAAGGGTTGGAAAGGTTCTGAGAGGACTGTAGGAGTTAATGGATTAATTTGTGAATTTGCTGTAATGCTCAGAGGAAAGCTCAGAACGCTTGCTCTGCATTTATTTGCAACTCCCTAAATAAAGACCACAGTGCCAGGGCTTGAATTTCACACATTAATCCACAGGGAACTGCAAGCCAGACACATGGCTCTGAGGCAACAAGGACAATAGTTCTTCGCTGTTTTTCAAATCTATCTGATTAGGTGGATTTCTACCATATGAGCAACCTCACAGAGAAAGAACAGTCCCTTTTTTAGACAGCAGCCACAAGCATAACTTAAACAAACTTATTAGAAAAAAGGTGGTGTCTGTCTGCGACCACCAAGTGGACTAAATCTGTGCTGATTTGCGTTCTGTTTCCCACAGTGAAAGAGTGGGAAAGTGATCTTCCCTTGCTCTTGGGATAGAAATGGTATTGGATGAATCAGCCTCTTACAAGAGCTTTTTGGACAGAATGCAGGAAAATCTTCATATGATTTGAATTTGGTTAACTCACAAGCGTTATTGTTTTACGTTGTTGGCAAACATAATATCATTAATAATAGGATCTGCCAAATGCTACTACTTTATGGGACCTATGACAGTTGAATCTATGCCTCAGTAGCTTACACTCACACACCTGTTAATGGGACTCATCCTGCCTGACAGCAGAGACCTTGCCCATGGGTGCAGTGCATCATTAACTTCCACAATCACCAAGCCACGCAGGGCTCTTGGCACTTTGCAGGACTGACTTTTATATTTTTGTCCTTTCCAGTAGACCCCTGGGGTATTGAAAAGAGCCAATAAACAAAACAAAACAATACAATACTAAAGCCAACAAGGAAAAAAGACCAGTATTTGCTGAAAATGCTGACCAACATTTGCACTGATTGTGTTAATGTGCCCCTAAAATTTCCTGCATATCCTGCTGTGCCAAAAAAAAAAAAAAAAAAAAAGAAAGGCTTTATTTCTCCAAACACTAAGGAATATTTTCTTTGGCTTTACTCCATACACATCATCATTCCTCCTGCCCTGTGTTTCAGAGAAGGGTTTGAAAAGCACATGTCTGGGGAACATTTCACTTACTCTCAGATTTGAGTTTGTATCAGACAGAATCGTTAGGTTGGAAAAGTCCTCTAAGGTCCCTGAGGCCAATCATTAATGTAACACTGCCTAGATCCCAAGGATCAGGGGAATTTAGCAGGGTGTTTCCATTCTTGTTGTGATCATGGTATGCAACACTGATTACTGATCTTTACCAGCATATTATCTTATTCTTATCTACTGAGGCTATACAAGAGGGTTATGTGAAATTATTTTTCCCAGGCTGTGTCAGGCTTTGGGGTTATGACACAGTAGCTTGAATTTCAAACTATGAATTGAAATCACAGCATTAGTCAGGGCTGAGAGTTTCTGGGCTCAGTGAGCTGTGATCCACCCCACCTTCAGGCCCTCTCTGCCATCAAGGGATTGAATGTACAGATCCCTTTTATGGGCAGCAAGTGAAGTTGTTCCAGTGCTTAACTAGGAAAACCAGCTCATTACCATGCAGCTTGTGCCATGCATGCTGCTGCTGTCATATGTCTTATTTTAAATTTGTTATTCTTGGCTATTGGCAAAAGAAAAGTGCAGCACGCAGAGCAGAATAAACTCTGTACTCCAAGTTCTGGGCAAAGCTGCTCCAGTATGTATTAAAAAATGTAAGAAGTACCATAGCCAGCCAAATCAAAAGCCTGTCTAGCCAAGTATCCTGTCTCGGACAGTGATTATTAGCAGATACTGAAACAAAAGTATGAGAATTAAGGCATATAGAGTCCTTTTACTGCCTTCCAGCCTCCAAAAACCAGCACTGTAGAGATTTCCTGAGACTGAAATTACATCCAGAGCATAGTATCAAGCAGTCAACAAAGTACTCATCTTCCATTAATGTGTCAATCCTTTTTGGAATTTATTTATTTAATTTATTTGGCCACACAAAAAGCTTTTCTTTTTTGCCTATTTTTAACTGTGCCTGACAATTTTATTGGGTGCCCCCTAAGATTTTATGTTCTGAGAGACTGTAAATTATTGGTCCGTTTGTTTTCCTTGCACCATCCTGGTTTAACAGAACCATGCTATATTCCGTCTCCATTATCATTTTTTCCAAACTGAGAAACCCTATGATTTAATCAGCAGAACAGAGATACACACCAAAGAGGAACAGAGGCTTGTGGTAGGACCATTTGTAGAGGAGGGAGGAGTTTCTGGAGGTAGGTCTTGCTCCAGACATCTCACTGACTCTGTAGACCTGTGTAGTTGAAAAATAGATACTGTGTCCTAACAGCAAGTAAGCATCAGGCTCTAGGGTAAGAGTAAGAACAGCCAAGGACTATCGCTGCTCTGAGACTCTACATTTCTCCCCATGGCCACCAAGATATGAAGGTTGGTGACAACTCTCACCTAAGGGTGGCTTGAGAATCCACCTGCCATGTGGCCCTTAAAGGCAGGCATAAAAGAAGGGAGAAGGCATCATCTTCTCTGATGCACATGACTGCCTGTGTTGAGGGGCTGAAGGAAGTTGGGCAGATGAGTGTCTGAGGACGGAAGAGTTTTATGGGTGATTTCACAGGGAAGTCTTAAAAATCATCTGACCCGGAAGATTGGGTTAATGATGGTTTTTACAAGCAAAGAGAACAATTATCTTAAACGCATAATTAGTTTTGGGGGCAGGGGGGAAGATTTGAACTGCTGGGCAAGAAAGAAAGTAGATCATAGGCTGTGTGCAAATTTGGGGAAGGGGGTGCACAAACTGTTTTGACATAGAAAGATAAAGGAAGTTAGCAGATGTAAAAATTCACTCTGGTCTGATTGCAAGGCACAGAGAAAATGAAAGATGAGTCTCTGAAAAGAGAGAGTTCACAACTATTAAAAAGATGAGGAGGGAGATAGAAAATACCAAGTTTCAAGAAGAAAGTTCAATAAAGTCTGAGTCCATGGCCGAAATTCCACGGTGCTGCAGCCAGAAAGGAAACTGGGAAAGGAGTAGGGTAGAAAGCTCCTGCCTGAAATTTGGGAGTTGCTCCCGGAAACAATAGCAATATAAGCACAACTAGTCCCAAAGCAAAGAAAGGGTAGGAGAGCAAGCAAGGAATCAGTTTCAGTGACCTTTACCTTTACTGACCTTAACAGATTTTATTACTGCTATGGATAAAATTAGGCCTTTACAGGAAAACCTCTTTTTTCTCTTGCTCTCAGCTCAGATCTGGTTCTGAGTCATAAACTCATAAACTTGCAACTTCAGCTTCTGTCCCTTTCATGAAAAGCTGTGTTATAATATAGGCCTTTAAGGTCATTAAACCCAAGTGTATTTGGAAGAGAGAAGCAGCAACAAGCACATTCCCAGGCATAAAAGCCTGTGCAGATACATATAATGTTATTCTGACTTTGTAGAAAAGGAAGATGCACAAGAATGAGATGTCCAAAGTCAATTTTTTAAAAACTTTTATGCAAGATGGAGAGATCGGTCTTTTTCACTACGTGGATAGTACAAGATATGGGAGGGGTGATATCAGAGTTATATGTGCACATGAAAAACCAAGGAAACTAGTGAGCCACAGCCTGAGGCAGCTACCCTGGTGCCCCTTCCCCCTGTTGCCAGACCTGCCTCCAGAATGAGCAGAGCTGGGGCGGAACGCCCCAGGTCTGCTGGCTGGGAACAGCCTGTTCTGCAGTGTCACACTGAAAACCCTGCCTGCACGACAATCTATCACTGATAGTTTTTCAAACTGTTCATGGAAACTACTCCCTTACTCACAGATTTCTAACAAAAAACATCATCAGTGCAAACTGCTGTCCAGAGCACATGTTTTCATTAATCAAGATGTTAATCATGGAATCATCGAGAGCACTGCCAGACTGTAATAATAATAAACATAGTCAGGATATCCAGGACTAGTAAACTTTGCACTTCATAGGACTGTTTTTCCCATCATTCTTTGTCACGTCTTATATATCTAACTGAGTTCAACATCAAGCACCTCCCTATGATAACTTGCATCACTTTTTTTTTACACAGAAGATAGCGCGTAGATAGCTGCTTACCTTAACTTGAGGATATTGCCTGCTAAGAACTGAGTCCTTAATTTGACAATTAATAACAGATGATACCTTAGCATGAAAAAAGCATTATAAAAGGAACTGCAGCTCCATGACCTCTAGCCTTAAATCCTGTAAGTTTGGGAAGGATGTCTTGATAACAGCAAGACAGTGAGGGCTCCTCTCTCACAAGTTTTCTCAGTGCTCCTCTGCCTTGCTCTGTGCCTGTGAGCCCATCCCTGTGATAAAAAACCTATCTCTTTCATTCAGTGTCATTCCTTGAGTTGAGATTGGAAATGGTTTGCCTAAAAGTCCCACTCTGGGCATTCATGTATTCAGTGCTACTGCAGGTTGCCCTGCCCACCTCTGCATGAGCAATTAAAACCTATAGCGCAATGCTAAAAGTTTTGAGATATGCTCTGTAAATTAATAAGATTTGCACAATACGTATTCTTCTGGTAGTCTAAACTTGTGATCCATATTCTTGATTTTCAAGAATAAGTTTTTTTACATCTACCTTAAGGTCATGATGTCTGAGACCATTGGATGCTGCAATGTAATTAGCCATTGTACTTGCCAAGGTTGTGGTCTCTTCCCTTTAGCCATTTTCTCTGCTAAACCTATGAAAAGTACCTTCCCTATAATTTCTATATCAAAACATTTGACTCCTCCTTACTATAGAAGGAGAAAACAAAAGGCTGGTCCCTTCTCTTGCTGCTGCCCTCTCTTATCTACAGCTACTCAGTAAACATCTCTTGGCCGAGAGAGTTGCAGCTTTGATTTGCTCATTTGCTCTCCCCTCCCTGACAAGCCCCAGGGAGAGGACAGCAAGACTTGGTCAGGGTCTGCCTGAGCCAGTGTAGATAGTGTGTTAGCCTGTGATTCCCACCTTTATTAGAGTGACATGTCCAGTGAATATACAGAGAGTGTTTATACGTGGTGAAAGGACCAGATAGAAAAAATAATATTTATTTGATTAAAAATAAAGACTCACTTTCATTTCATATGGTAAAGGAATTGAGATGTGGAAAGCATGAGAGCTCAGACAATACCCCAGAACAGCTCTCAGCAATGTTGGAAGAGTTTTCCTCTGGATCTTGTCAGCTCAGGTAAGTGATCTAACTCTTGCCTAAAGCATCAATGTCCTACAAGTACATACAAAATATGGAAAAAATCATCCTGTCTCCCATCTGCTGTTGCCCACCTTGAAACTGAGACCCTGACTCTTAGGTCTCTTTTAGAGTTATCCTCCCTGTGTCCCCTGAGGCACTTATGAGATCACTGCTTGTTCTCCCTTCTCTCATCCATTTTTGCTTGCTGTCTCACCCATAAAGCTGAGCACTTCCTTCAGTTTCCAGAATTTCTTATCTTTCAGCTAAGAAATATTCCGCAGACAAATCCTGGCCAGCATTACTCAGGATCAGGTTTTCATGTATATAACCTGCTTCAGGGCTGTATGGGTGAACACTGCAAGTAGTTGATTTACAGAAGAAATACACAAATCTGCTCAGATAAAACAAGACTCACTCAGTGAGGTCGGTGCTATTTTAAGTTCAAGGTCTAAATTCACTGCCAGCTAAATACAACTGGGATCAGAAGAAATGTCCCTGATGAAAAAGCCTCATACTGTGCCAGGGATGTAGCTAATCCTCCCATCCATGCACTTTCTGAGCAGTGAGCAGAGTGTTTTGCTGTATAGCGTCATTTCTCCAAAGTTCTTCACAGATCTTCAAAACAAAATACTGTCTTAGAACGTTATCTAAGCTGAATTTCACTCCAGTCAGTCCTAAACAAAGTACTTAGTGGACAGAGACAAAGGTGGAAGATCCAAAGCTAATGTCATAGTCTTGAAGAGAAGACAATCCAACTCAGTTTTGTGACCATCATGTGTTTGTGGGATGTATCCGAACATTCAGATCTGGATGGTTCTGGTGTCCTCAACCCGTGGAGATGGGTTGGACAGGGCAGGATGCTGATATTCCCCAAGCAGGGGATGGGGCACCCATAGCAATGCATCGCATCACTGACTTGTCCTAATGCCTCCAGAACCAAGACAGAAAAAATTGGCCATACTAATACAGTGCTCATCAACTTCCAGAAGGATTTGTTGGCTCCTGTACTTGGAAACCAGCTGAGCATGAAGTTAAGACAAATTCCTGATTTAAGCTGTTGAGAATTAAGAAATGACAGAGTTGTTTCCTGGGCTAACCAAATTTGCCTGCTTTTAATTTTTTCCCTAAGAACAAAATGAGAAGAAATGGTAAGCATTTTTTAATTTGACGTGTTCTTCCTGTCTTTTCTGTTCACTACTATTAACTGTAGGACAGTTATAAAATAAGAAATTAACTAAGTGGGAGACTGTACTTTGCAGTTGAAAATTATCTGATCACATTGATTAGGACAAGCAAGTCTAGTATCAAACAAAACATTCACACATTTTTCCTCTGCCTAATTGCTTCTGCCCATTTGTTCACAAAGCTGTTTGCTTATGACTGCAGGCAAAGCTCTTCACAAAAGGTAGAACCAAGCAAGAAAAATAAACATCACTTGAAGACGTTACCAGAACTATTTACAATTTACTCACGTTCCTTTCCCAAATATTCTACTTGTTTATTACACAACTATCTAGATTTAAAAAAAAAAATCTATAGAGACAAACATTTTTCAAAGGTTAGATTTAACAGGTCAATAAATGAACAGGAGGGAAACACAGGGTCTGCTTGTGTTCTCAGTCGCTGCATGTAAAACCAGTATGAAATATTCAATTAACTGTTAAAAACAAGTTTAGCAAACTTCCCTTTCCATCATTGTCGATACTGTTCAGCTTTAAGATCCTGATTTAAGGCTGTAAAAACATCCCACTATGGAAGAGCCGAGACCTGTTATCTCACTGAGCTAGGGGAGTTTTTGCTTTAAATTGTGGTTTTAGAGGTAGACCCTCATATGAGGCTGTCTTTATAGAGCTTGCCTCCTGTACCCTGACAGATCTGTCCTCTAAGTTTGCTCACGTAATTTCTTTGCCAATAGTATGATAAGAACAATAAATAATAAGGCTAAAGGAGGTACCTCAGTTTGCTGAATGAGCATTTTATCATTTAAATTAAAAGCTTAACTTATAGTCACAAATGACTTAAATATTTAGCCAAAGTAATACTTCAAAAATTACTCCATCCTTAAACCTATGAGGTAATTCATAAGATATTGTCATTTGGGAACCAGAATAAATATTATGAAAGGCAAAAGACGTCAAATCTTGTAGGCAATGGAATAACCTAAAATTAATTCCAGTAATGAATTTTGATACAATGATTTCTAACATGTCTCTTTGGAGTGATAAACAACCTAACTTCAAAACCAACTCAAAATCCAATATTCAATACATTTATGAGTAACCACATGGTAAAATGACAGCCAGTTTCTTTCAGTCCTGGAGTCTGCCTCAGCATAGCTGCTTGTGGTAAACTTTTCAGTTCTTTCCTAGCAGGATTGCTGGAAAATTGCCAGTTACAGAAATGTCTGGCAGTTGTGAAGTGCAGCTGTGGCTATCTGCTGAAGTTTCTATAAAATTAATTTTCATCAGGCAATCTCCAGCATATACTGACTAAAACACACGCAGGTACACATTTCAAAAGTGCTATGGTGATCTGTTTTTCTGCACCATATTAATCATTTTAATACATTTTTACTGCCATGACAAATAATGTAAAGCCAGTAATTGTGGTTTTTAACTACTTCAGGGTACACATGAACTTTTTGAGCATGTAACAGAAAAGGAAAACAAAGAAAATGAGTCTGATGTCATTTTTGTTCAAAGTCTGTAAGTCAAAATGGATAACTGACATGTATCAGCTCTCTTAGTTACATGAATCCACCTCGCTCAGTATACACAAATAAACCATAAATATAAGTTCCCTTTCTATTTTTAAAAATTATGCATTCAGTGAAGTCTTTGGAGCTGCCAATATAGAGGGTAAAGGAAGAAATAGAAAAATATTCCTCTTTTTGTCAACTTCCAAATCTTCTGCCAATCTTTAGCTCATAGAACAAGCATTAAAGTTAGCTACAGATGAAAGTGGCCACTTTCACCTTTACATTTACCGTAAATGATTTAAGCATTATTTAATATGTTTCTTTAATTGATTAGGTCTATACTTCTACCAGCACAGGGATTAAGTTAAAATTGCAATTTCTAATGTGTCAAACATATATCAGCAAAAACCCTATTGCAAGCACAAATCATATCAGCATTAAAGTGTCTTTGCCAAAACTGTCTGCTCTCTGTTTTCCTGTCTAATGAGAGGCCAGAAATAGCTTCACATACAAGGGATCTCTGTCCCTGCACCCACCTCTGGCTGGACACACATTGCATGGACCCAAGGTTGTGCTTCCAACAAGTTTTAACTGCCTGTGTGAACCTATCCCGTCACCAGGGCCGGCTGCTGCCCAGTCACAGCACAACTCTGTCTGTTTGGTGTTTGAGTTGCACCAAGAAGTCCCACTGCACTCAAGCTGGCCTTGAGCATGGCTTCTCACATGCTTTTGCATCCATGATGTGGATCAGACTAGTTAATTAGAAATTTTATTTACAAGAAATTTGTTTATTTACCTGGGGAACTGTTATGACTTGCATGTACACAAGGAAGGTGTGCTGATGCAGCAGAGCAGTGTGAAGACAGTAGCAAGCCATTTGAAGTCCTGAATACAGTCTTTATTTGCTTTGTCTGGATATGTTTTATTGATCTGATTTGCCTTCGAGTGTTTGATGCATTCTGTCTTCATCTGTTATGGCTTTGATCTGGTTTATATTGCTTGTCCTGCCCAGTCCATGTATAGAGTTTGAAAGAGTTTACTCTGAACACAAAGTTACTGAACTACAGTTATTAAGAAGAAGAGGGAATGTTAAATGCTTAGTAGTTTGCTTTGGCTTGTCCACTTGCCCCTAGTCAGCTGGTCTTTCTATCCATCTTAGTTCTCTCTAGCTACAAATACAGAGCAGTTTTATTCTGTATGACTTTGTTTCAGACTTGGTAGATTATCTTGATTCACAACATCTGTTTTACATGTGATGGTGAAACATTGCTCAAAGGAAGAAAAGGAAAACACTGATGCAGGATACTTTGATGAGGCTGTGTTTCTGTCAAGATGTTCTTTGCAAAAGGATGCGTATTTTTTGTTCTAAAGAAATATTTTGATGACCTATGGTATCACAGAGGGACTTCAAGGAAACTATTAATACATATTTTTAATAGACAGCAGGTTTCCTGGACCTGCATCTGTTCAAACATACCATTTGGCCTATAGAGATGGGCTAACACAGACCACTGTGCACCAACAGAGGCTGGAAGTCCTCAGTGCGTTATGTCTACTGTATTTGTTATCCAATGTCAAGGATAACAGGTGAACTATGATACTCAGAGGTTCAAAAGCTGGAATCATGAGGATTTAAGGTAACTAACTCCCTCACTCTCTTACATATTCACTTCGTATTAATACAGGATTAATTCAGTTGCCGAAAGAAAAATGCTACCAGGTGTATTTTATGGCCTTCAGCTGCTTCTCCAGAAAGGTACATGTCTTACATTGGGTCTGCTATCTTTATACTGAACACACTAAAATACCTCACATGGCACTAGATGTTTAGGGATAAGAAGTTATACTTAGATATTACCCTAGCTTCTATTGAAACCCAGGAGTTCAGCATTGAAATTACAACTTTCTTAGGGAAAAAATAGATCTAGGGATTGCAATATTTAACAAAGCAACCCTCCAGATTTAGACACCCCTTTGAGGATTTATTCCACACAACTTTTGAAATGTAACTGAACCACGTAGATTTCAAGGCTGTTTGCTGCAAATTCTCTCTACAATTAATAGAAAGAGGCAAGACACCTTCAGAGACTTACAGATCTTCCACACAGCCCTCAGAATTGTACAGTCATTAACTTCTTGCTGTAAATGCCACTGTCAAAGGAGTAAAATTAGGTGGGATGGATCTAGGGCCTGGGCATGCACTATAACACACAATCATGAGCTGGTGACCTTGACTCCCTCTCACTGGGAAAGATGGTCTACAGAAGCCACCAAGCTGAGTGGAGACCTCTTTGAGCCAGCCAGGAGAAATGCAAGAAATGCAGAGGGAGTCTGTATACTGCATCATTCCCAGCCTCATACTCTTCTCTGAAGTTAGGCACCTGCCTAAAGATCTAAGGAGGTTTCAACTGTAGTTACTACCCCTTATCTGGAGGTGCAAACAGCTGGTTACATGCCCAAGTTTATCATGGCTTGGAGAAACTAAATAGATGAAAGATATGATGAACGTTAGCACCCAGAGTCAAGGGGGTTGAGTAAGTATGAAAGGAGAGACCATCAGAGATCTCCCAGGCTTCACTTGAAGAGAAGAATTGTTATTGATTTGGTTTGTTTTGTTATAACAGGAAAAAGTAAGGAGTATCAAGTGAAGTGATCTGTTAATTAATTTAGATATATACAAAGGGACTATCCTTTTAAAAATAACATCTTCTACATTTCAAGTGCTTGTTAATAAATTTTTCTTATAGTGGAAAGCTCACCACCACCGAAATTTCAGCAGAGAAAAATGGAAAATGAGAAAACGTACATTATCAGTGACACTAGCCACCAAGGTGTCAATATATCAGTGGTGGCCCAAAAGGCCTTTCTTTACGCCTCTTCTGTAAGGACAGTTATTGGTAGGGATGAAATCTAACATGTTTCATGTTCTTAAATCAATATCTGTGAGTTTAGTAGCTCTACCTAAGTTCAGACACCAGCTGTACCTCCCTTCTGAGAATTTGTGTGGAAACCAGCAACAAAGCAGATCAAAATATTGTTTAACTTAACCACAGAATTAAATTATGTAGAGGGAAAAAGCATGTTAAAAACCCCAGCATGCATTCTACATCCCTTTGTGGTTGTCCCAGCTTTCTCAGACACCCAGTTATATGACCAAAAGGAGCATTATTCCCACAAACAACTTTATAGCTGCTCTTGTAGTAGTTCCCTTTTTAAGCTACTGCACTTCTTTTGATCTTGGTTGGGCGTAGGCTTTCTCCTGTCTTGCCACTGTCTTTTAAAGTTCTCAGACACTTTGTGAAGAAGCAATCTGGTGTCAGCTATTCAGTTTTGAACCCTATAAATCTTTTGTCCCCTTTATAGTTTTCATGAGACTGAGACACAAAATTAATTGTGAGCATCCTACAGTAATCAGGTGGGCCTTCAGTACTTATATATCACCACAAGGGAACATCTCCCTGCCTTTTCAGGGCTAATATATAAAACCTTTTCCCACAAAATGCATCTGTTTCAGGTATCATATTATCCTGTGCATTTTTCATGTAAATATGATCACGAGGCCACAAGCTCATCCTTCATATGAAGTATCCAAATGTCTTCTGAGAGAGAAGGTCACCAACAGACGACAAAGATGGGTTCTGTGTCTGTGCACAGCAGACACAGTAGCGCTGTAGACAACTACATTCCAGCAGATGATGAAGTGCTATTATGCAAACTTCTTCATTAAATGAACATTTCCTTTCTGCTAGGTTCAAGTGTGTGTGTGTCCTACTCAATAATGTCTAAGCCCTTCAGCCCATTCCACAGATAATTAAGATAAATACTGTTACACTTAATTAATAAGGCATGGTATTTAATTTAAACAATCTCCAATTAAACTATGTCATAAAACTGGCTAAAGAGCTGTTGTAAAAATGATGATATTCAGAGCTGAACTTTTCTTAATTGTGCACCAGTTAGTATACATTTAGATGTTTCTTAATATAAAATGCAGGACTTTGATGTGATAGATCTTTCTAAAATACATATCCATTTGTTTTGCAAAATTACTATGATGTCCTTATCAACAAATTCTAGAGGGAAAATTTAAACTGGTATCAACCACCTATAGGTAATAAATCACGATTTATCTCCTACTCATTCATTTAACCATCAGTATTGCTCACTCTCTAGTAAAGTATGCAAACTGGTTTTTAATAATGACATTCTGGATGGTGAGTAAAAGGTTAATATAATATGGTTAATACCATATATTTTTACTGATTAGAAATCAGTAGCAGGTTGATGTTCTGACCAGCAGCTCCTAATCAAGTGGAACATATGAATCCAGTGCCCTTTGCACACAAATTCTGGTTGAGTTTTCATCATGCAGTGCTAGCAATACTGTACTGCATTGCTGTCTCAGGCAGCAATCCTTCATTTACCATTTTTGTTATACTATAATCGCTTTTAAGGGTTTAAATTTAAAGAAGGAATTTTTTTCAGGAGTATCTTTACCTCAGTTTCCAGATTGTAATTGGCAAATACTTGTCATAGTTTGCATTATCTTGATCAGTATGGTAGTCACACTAATGGTCTGTAGTTGGAGCTATTTTTAAAATGCTGTCATAAATAAACACAATATGGATAATTATGCAGTGTGCTCATGGCCTGGGGGAAGTGATGATTATCTGTATGATCTTCTGAATATGTGTTCCACTTGTAAACCAATTCAGTCTTATCTACAACAGGTTAGAGGATTACACTTTTCTGAGCTCTTTTGGGTTAAAAAAAAAAACCCTGGTATCCACATAGGGGAGAGAGATTATCAATACTGATCTCCTCCTGTTTGATATCAGAGAATTTACATGGAAGGATTTTTATGACTACTCCAGAACTTAAGACATTAGAAAACAGGTAAAACAACAATCATAAGACACAAATTCAGTGGATGTAAAGCTTCATTAGTTTCACCAATCATGGAACAAATTCTTGCACATAGTTCAAATCGGTGAGTTCATCAGACCAGATCCTACTTTAGAGGTTGGAATATCCTGATTTTTCAGGATTTTTTCCATTTCTCTGTTTCCTCTGATTTTAAGCATTCCTGCCAATTCAATTAGTTGTGAATCAGTCAAAGTTACCTCTTGAAATGGTTGACCAATCTAGCTACATTTAATAATGCCATTTTTTGATTATTTGAATGTTCCAAGAAACTAGACGGGGGGGGGGAACCTACAAACCATTTTGCGTAGTAAGGAAATGTCAAAGCAGATTTGTCTGCAAATGTCAGACTTAACAAAGGCTACACCTACAATTGTGAAGATTTTCCATTTACACACAAAACCTATTAGAGATCAATTTCAATCTAAAGAAATCTGATTAAAGTGTCTTCTTTTAGAATCCACTCAGCCCAATTGTCATCCCAGGGGAATTTCCCTTGAACAAGAACTGCAAGATTGAGCTGGATAGTCAGATGCTTAGTCTGACTGTATTTGACTTCATTCCAAGTGTTTCATTCCTGGCTCCTACACACAACTTTTATATTATGTCATAAATACTGTCATCAAACTAAATATGCTATTCTGTAAATAGGTCAGCTGGAAAAAAAGTATCACTATGACATAATGTATGAAGAGCTGTGGCAAAGAAAACTCGGTAGGAAATATGGCTGATCATCCTACATAGTAGAATATTTTTCAGTTTTTTGTTCAGACTCTCATCAGAGGCAACTTCAACCTCAAAGGAAATAAAGGCATTTCAGCAAGAATTAGGCAACAAATAATTTANTTTTTTTTTTTTTTTTTGATAGCTGAGAAGGCATGACCAAGAGATGTGTGCATCCCTTCCACGGACTTACCTCTTTGTATCTATGTATTTTCCCCAAGATAGCCTCAATTAGCTTGAGTCCAAATTAATTCTTTTTTTCGATGAGTACCAGAGACTGGGCAAAGCTCTCAATAGGAGCAGTTTCGCTCACCAAGACAAAGAAGTCTGAATTGCTGTAATCTGCCTGCCAGGGAGGACAATGGCCAGGAAAATGCAGCACCTGAATCTTATCATATGCTAATAACAGGGTTCACATGCTTTAGAATTACTGGCAATACACGTTATTTAAATGCTCTTTCTAAAGCTTATATGGGGACATTTTTACTGCTCTTTCCACCTTGGCTTACCAGTGCAGGGATGTCAGACCTTGATAAAATGATAGTGAGATTCTGTTGTTCAGGCAAACCCTTCGTAATGCATAGTCTGAGAAGAGCTGGGGGTGATGCTCACCCCAAAACTAACGCAATTGTAATGTACAATTTGAGTCCCATCTAAGCCCTATAAAGACTAGTCTCTTGTCCCTGAGGAAATTTCATACCCTTTGCTGTTTAACCTAGTTCTTCTTCCCATGGAGGTTTGTAAATGGGCCCTTTATTCCACCTACAAACCTTAGAAAACTTGGTCATAAGGCTATCTCTGCCGAAGACACAATGATCTCATTGTTGCGGTTAACACTGAACAGACCATTCTTGCAATGACACTTCCACTTCAGAGCCCTATGCTACCCATAGAACAGGCTTTAGCAGAAGACACTCGAGTTTGTGTATCCATATTTTATTTGTTTGTTTTGCCAATAGACCACGAAGATATTTTCTGTAGGAAGCTGCGGAGATTTGTCAGCAGCAGCTTGGTCTACATGGTTTTTACAATGACAGCCATTGTATTCATATATTTCAAAGAGAAACTCTGGAACCCCCACTGAGATTTGCATACTATGGGAAAAGCGGTTCCCTTGGTCTTGCAAGTTCCTAACCCAGTGCCAGGAAGCCTGGAAGCCATGACATCCCCAAGCTGGTAGCTGAAATCCCATACAGTAGTACTAGCCCAAGCCTATATTTTGGGGAAATTCAGTATGTACATGAAGCTGCACTGGAGCCATGCACCTTGACAATGAGCCAAGAGAGCTGTCAAGAAACCAAATAATTTTCTCATGGCAGCTGATTTCCTGGCAGGAAGAGTTTCCTCAGAACTCTGTATGGGTTCTGCCAGTTTGCCAAAACCCACCCATTTCACAAAACATTTTGTTTTCAACAAANGGGTGTGGAGAAAAAGATAAAGTTGCTGTTTAAAGACAAAGTTCCCAACTGATGATTTCACTCAGTTTTCCCAAAGCTATAAATCAGTGCAATTGCTGTCTTTCAAAACAGGAGCCCCCAGTTGTGTTAGCCAGTTTGGAAGAGTCTTACATACCAAGTCCTGAGATAGCTGACAGCACTGCATTGTGCAAATGTCCTGATCAAACCATAGCAGTATGCCTGAATATAACCTCCTGTTCGCTTGTGAAAATCCTCCTGCAGTGCCCAGCATGATGTCCATGTGCCTGTTCCCCAGGAGGATGAATGGCTACAGAACATGCTCACCACAGAGTCCTTCATTCAGGATAGAATTTGCAGGCTCTGGAGCATGGAATACGTTCACTGCCTTTCTGTGCCCTGCCGTCTTGGAGTGTTGTTTAAACAGGACAGGTAATAACAGTGTTACAACAGTGTAACAATAGTGAAGACATCCAGTTATGTTCGGCAGTCACTAACAACCAGAAGACAAACAGTCCTGCAAGGCAGGGACACTGGGTAACTCATCTGGTTTCTTGCCTGAGCTAGGTTAGTGTCACAACAACTTTGTTAGGTAACTGTAATCCAACTGAAGGCACTGGTGGGATTCCTAATCAGCCTAGAGGATTCTTAGCCAGCTTTCTGCAGAGTGCCTCTTCCAGTGATTCCCCACATTTATTCTCAAAGTGAGCTTCCTGGGATTGGTACCTCTGTGGGGTGATTGACCAAAAGGTCTTTTGCAGAGTAAATTAAGACACCCTGGCACTTGACAAGATACATGCCACACATGATCACGCAAACCTCCATCTCTGAAAGTATTTGTGTCTGTGGGCCAGAGACAGCAGGGTTGCTATGCACGAGTTATACTTAAGTGACATTCTGCAGATATGATTCCTTTATGCTGTCTTGCTTTGCCTGTATTCAGAAGCACAGGGTTTTTTTTGTTCAGAGCAAGCCCCTGCTTTCATATGGTGTGGATTTCCAGCAGGTTCAGCACCAAGGGTAGGTGATCTTCTCCTTTGTGCCATGCATGGTGGCATCATCCCCATGCTGTGCTAGAAGATACGTAGCAGAAAACAGGTGAAAGTCACTGCATTTCACTTTGAATAGTTAAATCAGATTTAAATCTCAGAATCCTGGGAACATACCGCTCTTTTACTCAGGCAACACAAGTCCTAACTCAGTTCTTTCTGTCCTCCACTGTCTCATCCTGGGTCACATGTCAGGATATCTCCCTGGTGCTCCTTGTATGTATGGTAAGGCTGGTGCCTTGGGAGCAGCAAGGACAGTGGTTTTGGGGAGCTTTTGAGCTCAGACAAGGGCATCAGTATTTCAACAGGGAGTAACACATTGTTAACTAAAACTACTAGCTGGGACAGGGCATAAAGTGAGAGGAAGGCAGCTAGGGGACCACCAAAATACGTGTGAATGAAGATGTGACTACATAAGTACTACTGTAGTATAAGTCTCCAGAAGTTCACCAGTCACATTTTTTATAGCAAAACAACAGTTTTGTAGAACTATAAAATGCCCATGAAGACAAACCTCTAATGTTTCAATGAGAAAAACAGGAATTGGAGTTGCTCAAACAAAGCCAGAGCCTTGTGTTATCAGTATTTTGCTGCTGCTGGATGTCTCAGCAGAATTAAACTGTTTCCTCCACATAACAGAATAGACCTGCAATTTCTGCAAAATTCCTGAGTGGTCAGATTTGGGCTGATAAAGATTTCTCTTTATTTGGTATAATTTGACAGAACGTTCTAAGAATACCAGGAAAACGTAGCAGTGCTACCTTAGCACTAACAAATACAGTACATCCCAATCACTCTGAAACCACAAAAGCTACTTTTTGTGATGACTGTTTCTAATAATGTCAGAATCCCTTGTTTCACGTCTTTTCAGTCTTTTGCAGCCACCGTGGCACTTAGACTGTGAGATGCACTGGGGTTGCAAGTATACAGGCTTTGCCCTGCATTGCACAACACTCTGCGAGGAGAAATGCCACCAGGTAGCACAGCCCTGCAACAGCAGAGATAATCCATCAACTGGTTTAGAAGACAAACTCCCCGCTGTATCGCTAACCTACTTCCAAGCCCAAAAGAATGTGGGGATGTTTACAGACGCGGCATGCCGAAAGCGCCAGCGCAGCTGGAATTTCAGCTCAGCTGGCAAACGCTCCCACCGAGAGCCAAAGGAGCCAACGCGCTACTCCCGGCAGCCAGTCTGTCCCATTGCGGGGTTTATTAGCTTAATGTGCGCAGCAGTTTGGAAATCTTACGTGAGCACCAGCAGAAGAAGCGTATCTCAGGGGAAAGCCAAAGATGGAAGAAGTTGGGACGACCAAGAGCTGGACGTGCAGCTGGAGAGAAACGCCCTGCCTGGACGGCTGCTTTGGGGGTTTCTCGAGGAGGACGAGGGGAGCCCAAGTCCTGAGCTCCTGTGCCCTCTAGTGGCTGACAAAGGAGAGGAGACAGAGGCCGTCACTCCTGTCCCCTCTTCCGCCAGCGACAGGGGTGGCACAGCCGTGTCCATCCTCTGCCCCATGGAGACTTACAGTGGGTAGCAAAGATGGCCAGATGGGCACGGCAGGTGAAACGACTCCGCTCCCTCTGACCGGGGGCGTTTGGCAGCACTCTCTCCAAACAGCATACGTGCCCCACTGAAACTGATGAGGGAGGAAAAAAATCCACTCGAGAGGCTTGGAGGCCCCTTCTCCACAGTCCTTTCTCCCGCCAAAAGCATAATACTGAGCTGATGGCCCTGTAACTTTGTTTTGATTTCCCGAGCAGTCTAAAGTTACCTAATATCTGGCTGGTTTCCCTCAATGGCTTTCCAGTAAAGTAATTCTCAAGCAGTATTCATCAGATACCAACTATCACGAAGTTAGTTATCTTGAAACTTCTCTTCATATTGTCATGATGCCAATTTTGCATTTCTTTCTGGGATTTTTGGTTTGGGTTTGGTTTTGGGGTTTTTTGTTTGTTTGTTTGGTTTGGTTTGGTTTGGTTTTCTTTTTTGCTGCCTGCAGTGATTATCCTCTTCAACTGACATGAACAGGACATACTCACGTAAGATTATATTCATTAATGCATGTGTACATGTATCTGTAAATACACATGTACATGTATATAGAATCATAGCATTGCTTAGGTTGGAATAGACCTTTAGACCTTTATGATCATCAAGTCAAATGTTATGTGCATGTATATGTATAAGTATATGTAGCCTGGTATTATAAAGATAAATCCTCCTGTTATTGCAAATATTTTTTGCTTTCATTCTTTATCTTGCTAGTTCTTACATAATAGTTATGCTTGCAGAATTACAGGCTGCACAGAGGACTCATGCCAGGCAGTCAGCACCACAGAACACATACTCCATATTCCTTTAGCTAGGCTGTCCACTGCTATCTCTGATTTGAAAAAAAGGTTGTGTTTCTATTCTGACAAGGGGTCACAATATTTACGATAGAATTTGAAACAGGAAGAAAAAGTGCAACGGTAGGTAATGGTGACCCACGGTGACTTCGGGAAATTCACAGCTCAATAGTCAGCTGTCTGGCACCTTTCAAGTGAAGCAAAAAACAAAGCCTGGGTAAATACTATTTAATGTCTGTGAAGGAACCATGAAGTACCACAAAACGCTGAGTCAGCCCCTCTTTCCCTAAATTGCTCCTCACCCACCTGTAAAGGCAACAGGTAAGCTCAAGGACCTCAAAGACCACCCACCTTACTCATTTCTGTGAGAGCAGAAGAGCTTTTCAATGCTTATTCAGCACCTGTCTTGTAGTAATGATTTTGTGCCTAAGACACAGCAGGCTGAATAAGGCCTTGAGCAACCTGGTCTAGTGGGAGGTGTCCCTGCCCATAACAGATGAGTGTGGGAGTAGATGTTCTTTAAGGTCCATTCCAACCCCTGAACACCATATGATTCTAAGACAGAACTGTTGTTTTACAAACATTCTGGCATCAGTCTCATAAAACCATGCTATAGATTAGGCGAACAAAGAAATCTGTCTCGAGGATGCTTTACTGCGTCATTAATAGCCTTTATTTGAATGGGGTATAAATATTATAAAAGCAACTGGATTTTTAAATATTTTTTTAGGGAGTATCAGTTTTCCTGTGACTGTGCAGAGGGAACAAGCCATTAATTAAATTTTGCTTAGTAGCACATCTAAAGAATTTAATCTCTGTAGACTTTGAAAAAACTTATCATTTGCTATTGTTTTTGCTGCAATAAGGATGTGTCAAGTACACATATGCCCCTTTCAGGAAACCATTTATGTTGCAAATGTGTTTAAAACAGGGGACTGTACTTCAAACAGTGACGTCCACATTATGATGCAAATTCTTTTGATCTTGTTATTGTAGTGTATTAGTGCATTAAAGCCACATTAGATGCATTAGGAATTCCTATCCTTATACAGAAAGCAATCTCTCAGCAGACAAGTAAATTAAGGTTGTCATGCAATGAAAAAAAACATCCCAGCTTTTTTTGTTATGGTATAAGCAAGGCAATGGACTCACTTGCAAGCCTGACACCCCAAAGCATGCATAAGACGAGTTTATGAATCAGATAAACTTTCATAAGTTTTAACATGTATAAGAACTTGCTCAAACAATAGCATCACCAAATACTTTTCCGTTTGTTAACTTTCTTTTGCTGTTTCAAAAAAACCTGTAAGAAATGGAAGCACAGCCCACTGTCTGGAGAAGCAATTAGCCTGGCCTGTGAGCAGTATAGCAGAATGAAGCCACAAAGGAGATGGCTTCAGGGCCTACAAAAAAAGAGAGCATGGACACCCAGTGATCAGCTGCCTATGGAAAGGGAAGTGAAAATAATACCACCTTAAGCCAGCCATTTATCTGACAGGCAGATAGTGCTGGGTAAGGATCTTGTAGCAGGATTCATTCAATCTGTCATGAGGTGGGAGCCAGGGGAGTATAAATTCCTAAATAATCAATCCACCTAAGGAAATCTACAGTTTTACTGATGAAATTAGGTCAGCATAAGGACTAGACCTGTGCTTAGCCAAAGACTTCATCCCCTGCTTCTAAAGCATTTGAGACTCAGGCTGTCCTTGAACTGTGTTCCGAGCAGCCTGCTCTCCATGACCTGCCAACTGCTCAGTTCAACAGGACCTCCTTGCACTGTGCCTGTGACCAGGTTTCAAGGATGCTGAGGTGACTGAAAATGCAGATGAGTGCTGTCTGGGGCTCAACCAGTTAAAAGCTCTCAGAAATCTGTTTGCTTTAGGATCCAATTTGTTTTGCTATGTAGAGACACTGTGGCCAGCAGGACCAGGGCAGTGATGTTCCAATGTACTAGGCACTGGTGAGGCCACACCTTGCATTATGTGTTCAGTTCTGGGCCCCTACAAAAGGGACATTGAGGTGCTGGAGCATGTCCAGGGAATGACAATGGAGGTGGTGAAGTACTGGTCTAATGAGGAGCAGCTCAGGGAGCTGGGGGTCTTTCACCCTGAGAAAAGGAGACTTAGGGGGACCTTACTGCTCTCTGCAACTACTTGAAAGCAGGATGTAGCAAGGTGGGGCCAGTCTCTTCTTCCAGGTAACAACAGGAAACAGTCTCAAGTTGTGCCAGGAGAGATTTAGATTGGATACTAGGAAAAATTTCATCGTCATGGTAAAGGTTGTCAAGCTTTGGTGCTGGTGGCCCAGAGAAGTGGAGTCACCATTCCAGAGGTAAAGACCTATAGATATGGCACTTGGGGACTTGGGCTTAGTGGTGGACTTGGCAGTGATGGGTTAGTGGTGGGATCTGATTATCTTTATGGCTTTTCCAACCTAAATGATTCTATGATTTTATGATTCTAAAGCTCTTCAGTGCATTTTGGACTTAGTAGTGAATTCTAATATCAAGACAAAATTCATATTTCGTACCTCTATAATTCAGAAGTAACATGAGATGAGAAGCTTACCACTGAACTTCAGATGAAAGTTACATCTGAATTGCTACAACTTTCAATTTTAAAAGAAAATATTTTAATTATGATGCAATGCAGTGGGAATTAAAGAAGCTTACATTACTGTTTATTTTACATAGTACCCAGTCCTTTTTCTTTTTTAATTCCAAGGCAAATCTCCCATTGACTTCATTATGAGCACAGTGTGATACGCCTCAACTAACACGGGAAAGAGCAACAGATCTTTGTGGTGGATATTAAGACAGAGCACTTAAACAAGGATAAAAACTAATTCTATGATCACACAGAGGTAAAGCAGAACTACCTCCAGCTAAATCAGGGATACTAGACTGGCAAAAAGTCAGTGCAACTTTGTGTATTCATTTAAAAAGGGAGTTGATTGCCTTTATATTACACTCACTAATCTGTAACTTACCATAACTTTAGGCCACTGAGCAAAGTAATTCATTGCAAAACACAGACCTCCATGTCTAATGGCAGGGCACAAACCAGCTGGGGTCCAAAAGCCATTTGGATATCCTAGCTTGCATCAGCACCTACACTAGCAAATCCTGACTCTTGGTGGCCTTGCTGCCAAATACCAAGTCCTGGAATAGCAAGGACACATGGTTTCTCTGCTTTGAAACTATGCCATGATGGTTAGTGTGGAATTTCCCAGGGTCTCATTGTATGCTTAATAGCACCAAGCCTATATTAGTCTTCCTAACTATGCAAAAGACCTGTCATATTTGTTCATTCTGCATTACAATTTTGAAGCCATTCAGCAAGGAAAATCTTACAAATGTGAGAAACATTTGGTCAACATGAATATCTGTAACCCAAAGACTATAATAGTCAGATTCTCTAGCAGATGTGATACAATTTTAAGTAGTGACAAAATTATTTAAAAGTCAAAAATCTGTTTTCAAAGAGACAGGTGCTTAAAAATCACTAAAAGTCAAACGGAAATGAATTTGAGTATGATTTAAAAACAGTTTTTCAGTCTGTTGAAAGCATTCTCATCCTTGAGAACATATTTTATTGTCAGTTTAATGAATCCACCCTCTGAATTTTGGTCTGGACTTGTTCACATATAAAGAGAGGAGAGCAAATTCTCCCTCCTGTGGGAATTAGTGGCTGAAACGTTATGGTTTGGACTATGCAGGTATTCAGAACACAGTGTTACATCCTAGCCTGAAGATATTGAACAGGTCTTTCACTCATATGGATCTGGAAAGTTTCTCTGCAATATGGAGTAAGTGAGGCCTGACACTATTGCTGTACAAGATCCATACCTCTGTCATCAGTTCAGGGTTTGTGGGAGGAGGAGGTTATGAGCTCTGATGACACTCCTCCAGGAGATCAGAGAGCCCATATCAGCAATCAAACCACAAAAACTTTCACAAGGAGAGCTATGCTGCAGAGCTCTGCCTTTCGGTGGTCTATGTCTTCCCCTGGATCAGCATGAACTGCAGATAGGGCTGCTTGGAAGAGACAATGGCACATCCTGTGTAAGAAGAGACATGTGGCAATCTCTTGCCACCACCCCACTGGGTGGAATGAAATCCCCATTGATTACAGGTTTGTTCACAGCTCTGGCAAATCTCACCCATGCCCATGAACAGCCACACATTTTGCAGCCACTGCTGTCTGTGCTGCATGGGGAGGAGCTGGAGAGAGGTGGTTACCAGAGTGGTATCAGAGCAGGTGTGCTGAGAAATGAGAAGCAATCAAACCCAAGTTTGGATCACTGTGACTGTTTGTTTTAGTTTCTGGGGAAGACAGTGTTCAGCCTTAGGGAGGCAATGGGAAGAGTGGACAACTCCTATGTTTGTCACAGGAATGCAAAGAACAAAAAAGGCAGGAACTCTTTGAGACATGCAACAAATAATGCTTCATTTCATAAGGATTTCTGTCTTGTTGGTGATCTCTCTATGGATCCTTCACTGTCTAACAAAGGGTGATCCATTTTGGGTTATTCTTTTTGCGCCTCAGTCTCTGAAGCACCCAGAGGTCTTGGAGGTGACAATTTTCCTAGTTTGAGACTTGCCTCTCCTCAACTAGAAGAGATCAGAGAAGACAATGTAGCTGATTATTGGTGTACCACTTTTACTACTTGACCTGAAGTTGGGTACAGCCTTCAACCCTCCCAATTTGATCTCAACTGCATTTACTTCTCTAACTCGACAACATCAATACCTAACTGTGTGAAGCTTACTTCAGATGTGCTAATAGTCCTGAAATGCTTAAAGGCACTAAAACACACAAATGAGTGCATTTCCTTTGTTTACATCCTACACTCGTGTCAGCAAGGATTTGAAAAAATGGCATGAATTTTTGCATTTCCCCCTTCCGCCACAGTGACACCAGCCCTTGATTTCTTCTGACCCCTTCACAATCCTGAGATGGAAATTTTGATGCTGAAGTACCCTAAAAACCTGCTCTAATGCTTTAATCAGCACCATCATTCAGCCTTTTTCAGGAACGGTCAGTCCCATACGTTTTTCACACCCTGCTGTCATGTGCCAACATGATTGACAGTGTTGGGAGTGATCTGCCCACTTCTCCTAAATGTGGTCTCAGGCTGTCGGTGCTGCAGACATGCAGACAGGAGGAACACAGGCCCTTGAAGAGTGTCAGATGGCCATCTGCCAACCAAGGCACAATATGGTGGCTACTGCCAAGCCAGCTGGGTCCTCACTCTTCCAGCTGGTACAAAAGTTGCCAGGCAGCCTCCACTCCAAGAATTTTAAAGCATTTGGGGCTATAATCTATGCCATGTGTTTCTCTGTTTTTACTACATAGTAGAAAATAATTTATTCAGATATGCTAAATTATACTTTTAATGTTTCACAAACAGTTCATTGTGAAACTCAGTCTTGGCATTAACTAGAAAATGCAGTACTTTGCTCATTGTGTATATTATTATAATGGGGTTTTTTTTGTTTAAATATTGTAACTCATCTATCTTCTTGGATGTCACAATCAGCTCAAGACTGCATAGTTCTCTTGCTGTCTACCAGTTAAATGATTATTACTTGAACATTTTATCAATAACTAGTTGATAATTAATTTTTTGCTGTATGACATCTACACCATTTTGTTCAAAAGAATCCCTTATATTCTTTCCTTTCTAGTGCATATTGAGAACTTATAGCATGCTGATCATTGTAAACAAGATGGGCTGAAGAAAGATTCTTCTGAAGAATTCGGTATCATTCAGTTCCTGAAAGAATTGAAAATGACCCCTTTTTCATAAATGAGACATTGTTAGCAAATTAAAAATTGGAGTAAAGCCCAGGACACTTATTTTGAGATTCAGAGATCTCTACCACTGAAGCTTAATGAGAATTTTGTACTGTTAGGACTGACATGGTCAGTCCAATCTTTCTTTAGTCCATAATCAGACTTGAAATGATAACTAGATATGTCAATACATGTCTTTATTTCTAAGCCTTTCCTCGAAGAAAAAAACAACTGCTTCCATTTGCACAGATTCAAAAGGTATTGGCATTGTTTTCATTTCCCTCTCCATCTTTAAGTTATGCTTTACTCTCCATGGCTTTTTCGTGCATGTTCACAAAACAAATGTGAGCAAGTGCAGTTCTGTTCTCTGTTGTGCACTGTTTTCCAGGAATTCCTTTCCTCCACTATATCTACCATGTGACCACCAAAGAATCTGACTTTCTTCTTTTGGGGGAAAAAAAAAAGCCAAAATCTTTAATTTTCTTGTCCTTTTCTACCATATATGCCACATTCTGCAACCTTCCACAACAGAAGTAATTCTAACTAATGTCCACACAGTCACAAATAAATCACTTCAGAAAAGCTATTTAATCTAGACCCCAATGGTATATGATTTTCAAATTCCTTTTAAGACAAGAAAAAAAATCTGATTTTATCTTTCCTGTCATTTTATTTTGATTGAAGTTTATCACATTTTTTTTATACTGGCTTCCAAATGCCTCACCCTTTTTTCATCAGGGGGCAATTCCTAGAGACGTGTGAAATGTTTCATTTGAACTACAAAAACCTGGAAGCAGACTTGCTGTGAACTCATCCTGCATTTGCGAATTGTCAGTGAATTGTTAAACTCCTGTGTCTACTGAGTTGTCTGCAAGCTTGTGTCTGCTGTCACTGTGCAGGTGTTGCTGACTCTTGTCCTCGGGGACTTCCACAGCTCTTGTTCTGAGGCATTTCCAGCGAAAATGGGGTTCACCACTTACGAGGCCACTCAACAGTCTTTTGTGGTTTTCAGGCACCTGTACCTTGTGCTAGAAGAGAAATCTCATGCAAATCCTTGTGATTCTCCACGAAACTTAAATGTGTCACCTTTCCTTGTAGCTTAAACAGAACCCAGAGACGGATTAATCCCCAGCCTCCTGTGGTCTGTGTACACAAGTATCTGAGGCTTGATGGTTCCAAAGTTACTTCAAAGAAAAAGTAATTTTGGAACCATGTCAAAGCTGTGAAGCATGTTAAAGTGTGACCTGAAGGAGCTAAGATCCAAGTATGCATTCTCCTCTGCAGGTACAGGGATATCAGCCCAGCAGGCATCCCAGACTGGGGACAATAACATCTGAAATCACTGCAGCAGGACTTGGCCACCAACACTGCAGAAGAGACCTAGCCCCGGAAATTAAACTAGGCAGCTGTGCAGAAGTAGAGGGCAATAGGAAAAGCTAATTGTGTTTGTTGATAATATGGGAAATGCTTTATGTAGAAGAATAATTGATATTTCTTTTAAAGGCTTGTGAGCCTTCAGACCTGATCACAGCAGTGGTCACTGTCTCATAGCAATAAGGTGAGGCAGCAACTACCCCACTGCCTGCGTTATTCAGGTGATCTGCCAAGATAACCTCAGCAATTCTTGGAATTTAATACTTATTGATCACTTGAAATAATCAAAATGTTCTAATATTATAACACAGTAAAATAAAACATTATTGCTGTAATTCTTGCCATAGTCTGTGTTTAAAACTGCTAAGCCATCTGTTCAGATATCTGAGAGATTTGACAAATGAGCTCCAGCAAATGTTGCCGAGGCAGTTGAAAGTGATACCTCTGTCAGGATATGAGTCAGCTATGGATCACAAAGTCTGGATGTCTAAATTGAAGCATCTAAGCTCCCATTGTCATCAACAGAGAAGAAGAGCTTAATTCAGTTGCTTAGACACAAGCACCAGATGCCATTTGAGAAGTCCTAAAGGTACCCACCTCACGTCTGGCTGCCACCCTGAAAAGCATGAATGTCTCATAAGCCCCAGGCTATATCTGTTGGTCTTTGAGTTGTATCTGTCACTGTGTGGTTGTTTCTGATAGCCTGGGTATCTCAAATGCCTGATACACTCATGTGGGAGGCTGAATAAACTCCAGTCAATAGACTAGAGAGCCTGGAGAGCAGTTTGGAAGAATTAAGTGGATTTATTGACAAAGCTATGACACAAGAAGGAGATAGGACACACAGTGACAGCAGCTCCTCTGACCACAGCAAGTGTCATACCAGGGAGCCTGATCTCCTTTCTCCACCTCTCCCTCTAGTAATCCTAAAGTGTTACATTTCAGTTTAATGCTTCTTAAGTTAGTTTAGCTGGAGAAAAAGAAGCCCCAGCTGTGAAGAGAACTATAAATTGTGAATGGATTAGCAACATCCCCTCTGGAGCTGTAGCCTATACCTCCCAGCAGGCTAGTTAACTTGTGTGCAAGAATATTACCACATAGAATGGAAGGGCTTTGTTTGTGGACAGAATTCAAATTAAGAGCAGTACATAGGTTATTTTTGCAGCAAAGACAATTCCTTAATCCATAAAGGATGATTTCATCTTAATTTAGATTGAAAATATGTTTCAATGAAAGCAGTTAATTCTCTTTTTAGGTAAAATTCACACAAACTTTTAACTGCCATTCTCTAGACATCAATAATTTAGTTATTGTTCACTATTCACTTAGTCTTCTCAATAGCAGTTTCATAGCTGGTAAATTCAAGCAGATGTTTCTGTTTCAGTCTCATGCCACTGAAAAAGGTTACAGATCAGAGAACTTCTTTAGAACAGGCATTTGCTTCAAAAAGATTTGCATTGTGTTTTTACACTGAAATACTTTTAGATTCTTGTACTGGAAGTGTTTTATTTCAGATTTCGTGCTGATGCACTACAGATAATCGAAGACTTTTAAAACATGCAGATGAGAATTCAATTGTCCCTCACATCTCTGCAGACTTTCTGTCTTTGAGAGTAAGGAATGTCCACAAGTATAAGGAAACACAGGTTCTGAACACAGAAATTCATGTGCTTTACAGTGAAATCACAGTCCTGATCTGACATACATGCAGGAAACTGCATCCAACCAGTCATTTTGATTAAGACCTGATCTTGCAAAACTTATGGACATGCTTTTTTCCTAAGTCCATTTCCCGTAACTACTTCAAAGCTTTCTTTCAGAAATACCTGTGAGTTTCTGCCACATCAAGGCTGCAGTGATAAAGTGGCCATGCTGTGGCTTTTATTAAATGCTAAGATGTGACATTTTATTTATAGCTTTCTGACCCAGTAAAAGATTCACACAAACACTGGGCTGCTTGATATAGAGAGAACTTGCAGTACATTTGAGCTGAAGTATTATTAAAAGCATTTCTCTAGACATTCTCTTCTTGGACTGTTCTTGGCATTTCTGGAATATTTATGAATATTTATGAAGGCACTTACTTGTATATTAAATGAAGTCTGTGAATAAGTCATCAATTTCCCTGGAAATAATTGCCTTTTGTGAAAACTTTGTTAGCTCTTCCAAACAGTTGCCTTTAAGGGCCTGGAAAGTTTGAGCACAGCATTGTAGAGCACATCCTATAGAATGTATATAATCCTTTAATCAGCACAACCACAGTGCAGCAGATCCAGTAACCATATGAAGAAACTCAGGAAGCATTGTGCTTTAGACTGCCCCAGAAAGCTTTTTTGTAAGAGCTTTGCAGATGTGTTCTCAGTACCAAACCTGTGTTAAATCAGCCTCTGAGGAGATTTATACCAGTTAGTAGATGACTCTTTTTTTGATTAAGTAACAGATCATAATAAATTCAAGACTACATGGAGAAAATACACTGATTTATTGGTCTAATACAGCCTACCCTGAAAGTAAAAGGAGTTTCACATTTGACTTCAAAGGAAGCAAAGCTGGACCCTAAAACTATAAACAGTATAAGAAACACTAGTAAAACATAATACTTACTAAAACAGCATGAATCCTGCTCCCAAAAAGTACACATTTACTTGCTTTTATACTATTTGTGCAACTTAAAACTAATGAAAATGAAATATGGCTGGTTGCTGAGGTCACACCTGAGTACTGTAAGAGCCAAATAATCTATCAGAATAATACTATGGAATATACTTACATTAAAAACTGATAGAATTAAATTCAAGTCGGTAAAACTGTTGTATCTCTGCTCAGTTGCAAATTGATGAAAAGCAAAATGCACCAACATGTTTCTCAATAAAACGCAAAAGCGCATACTCAGTTCTAAATTTTAATAATTCACAGTTGGTGCAGCATAGATCAATGGGAGTCTACCATAGCAAAGACTAAATGAAGCCCAAGTTAAAGGTGTCCTGGTTTAGCTCTGTAGGAGATAAATCACAGTCCTCTTTTTAAAACCACTGGAGATGGATCTCACATGTTCACAATGCACTTTCCCAGTGAAGTCTGGCATATCAACACCATTCTTTTGCTGTTTACAAGGAAATTGAGCAAAGGAAAATGATTTTCAATTTCAGCCTCCAGTCAGCTGCGCTGCCAGACAATGAAGCATGATGCTAAGTGCAGAACAGCAGCTTGTCTGAAAAACGGTAAGTAATTAAGTATTTTCGGTCCAGAAAAGTTTTATGCTGTCCTTGGGCTTCAGACAATAGTATTTCTTTTTCTAAGCTGTGAGAAAAAAAGAAACCAAACCAAACAACAACCAAAACCCAATATTCACTCTACTCATATTTACTGTGAAAAGGTGAGGCTCTCACATTTCTATAGAGCAGTAGATCAGATAATGGATGTTTCATTTCATTTCCTTCTCTTGTGCCTTCATGAAAGAAAATCCAGACATTGCCTTTAGCAAGGCTGCTGCATGATGTTGACCCTGAAAGCATATCCCAAATTAGACAAGTGTATTATTTCCATGTAATGCTGGAATACAAACAGGAAGAACAGACTTCAGTTTCCATTCCTAATCATTAAGTTAGAAATATCACACCTCTACAGATTTTCAGCAAAGACCTTCAAATATATAAAGATAAAACAGAAAAAAAGTTGTTGTAGAGGTAACATTTATTTGCTCATTTTTATGTAGCAATGAGAATAAGGCAAATAATACAATTAGAAGTGAGCACAGCATTTAATGAAGACTAAACACAAAAGATCCTTCATCTACATGAAGCCAAGGACTAAGAAAAATTCCTTGGGAAAGGGATACTAAAAGCTAAATTCAATGAATTGAAATTTTATTACCTTCTAATACACAGTCTTTTGAGATACTTGCACAGTTTATCACCAGGGAATCCATGTCTCACCATTTTTATGCTCTGGATTTACTGCCCCTCTAAATAGGACACTCTCACTTCCTCATTTGGCAGATTTAGAAATGCATTTTGCAGCTCACTGAAAGTCTTCCACAGTGGAAACAACAGAACTCATGTTTTGTCTCAAGCTAAAAGAATAATCCTGTGTGAAGTATTCCTTTCTGGGGGGGAAAAAAAAAAAAGAACTATGAAGGAAAGGTTTATAAGTTATCACTCCTGTGACTGTACCAACATGGAACCAAAAGAAAGCTGTGAGTCAAGAGTCCTGGTTTAGAGAATATGGGAAGAACTAGTGAAGGGAAAAAAAATGATGGAATGCTATATTACTGTGCAGGCTTTCATGTGGTATGATTGTGCCTCTACAATTGTGGATGAAAACAAAATTCAAGTTATGGTTACAGAAAAAAGATCAAATGTTTATTCTATTGCAATTTGACCAAGAGGTGTGATTAAAACCTCTGAATCCTTGGATTCACTGCAATACAAATGTTGGAAAAACTCAGATTATAAATTGTCTTGGTTTCTATTTCACATTGCTTTTATATAATGAACATCCTGTTCTCTGCTTAATCCTACAATCCTACTTACCAGAAATGCCATTATTTGAGTCAGGGTCATGTTCAACTTTAAATGATATTTGTATAACAGAACCATCTGGCTTCCCCAAGGCCACACAGCTCAGCAGGACTAAGGTGATTGGGACATATTGCTTCACTAGGCATGATTTGTTCTGTTTTGTCCAACTAAACTCTGTGGCCTTGCACAATGTCCAGGAATCTGGTCCTGTTCAACTCAGTGACTGTATCACATTTGCAGTAATTAGTGTTTCAGGACTAGTGAACTATTATTCTTCCTATCTACATATGCTGACCAATATTTGTTTTCATGCCAACTTATGTACAAAATTACACCTCAGGTGTAACATTGCATAAGTATAGACTATACAATCTGAGTGATCCTAAGATTCCTTGCTTTGGTCATATTGTCTTGAGCAACACCAAAACCCAAAGAAATTGTTTGTGAGCAAATTGGATTAAGGCAGAAAGAAGGAAGACAAAGATACCATGAAAGATCTGTCTGTTTGTTTGTTTGTTTGTATTTTTTAAGGGGGGAAACTGAAAGAGAAAACAAGAAGCCCTCAGGAACTTTTCTCAGGTGAGGTAGAATGGATGGAAAAGCATAACTGAGGCCAAAGGAAAGAAGCAGCAAAACAGATTTTAAGAGTCTGGCAGCCGGGCAATAGGAAAAGCAGTGGGTAACTAATGCTGATAAAGAAGGAATCTAGAACTGAAGACTCAGCAAAGAGTAATCTACAGGATGAAAAACAGAGAGTAGGTGAATGTTTTCATCTTCAAAATGATGTTAATTTCAACCAATTTTTATCCAGATGTCACCACCCTTAGCCCTGGGAGAGAGTTAAGGCATCTTGAAGATAACCAAGGAGGAAGCTGAAGGTAAGGAAGTTTTGAAAGTAGAGGTGAGTAATGTATTCATTAGTGGCAACAGTAACAAAGAGGCAATCTGGTTAGAAACAATTGATGGGATACCTGAGTAGCAAGAGGCGAAAAATTAGAGGGTTCCATGAGAAACATAAAAGAAACAGCTGAGACGGGGTCTTTGCTGCCAGATCCCACGTGTAATGTTGAGAAAAAGGAGTTAAATACAAAGGAAATTTTGAAGCCAGGGATGTGGGGTTGAATTACATTTTCCTTTGGTCAGCATTCACTTACTCATTAGGGGAGCAAACCAGCTGAAGGAGAAATGCACACCATCTAGTTCATGTGCCTGAGGCTTTTACTGTTCAAGCATTTAAATCCAGAGGACAATTACCAGCAGAAAATACAGATTATCAGAAACGAAATGCAAGTGCTGCCAGGCAGATAGCCAAGATCAGAGAGGTAGTCATAGCTGCATGGGGGGTCAGTAGAGACCCCCATCCAGAGAAAAGGGATGATGGTGTGGATCAGTGGGAAACAGCCAGAGGAAACTCAAGAGGGAAGGAGTGGTACAATGGAAAGGAAGCAGTGAGGCCAGAAGGATGGTAGAAAGGAGACCAAAGGCAGATGGACGCTACTCCATGGCAAATGAAGGAAAGAAGATGATTCAGGCAGCAGATACAGGGAGCTAAATGCTCATACTGCAGAGTTTGATCTTGGACACATGTATGAGTACAGCAACAGATACTACTTGGATTTTTGAAGACTAGAAGCTGTTATTTATACAAAGGAGGAGAAGTAAATGAGAAGTTCATAATCAGGGTATATTAAATTCCTCTGAGGAGGATTAAAAAAGATGTGGAGAGCTGTAGCTGGGGGGGAAAAAAAAGAATATGTGAGCCAAAGCAAACCACAGGTCAGGGATAAAACCCATCCATCTGAAGCCTGTAAGAGCAGTCAGAAGAAACAAACACAGACTTTCAAGTCTGCAAACCTATTCTTCTATTCTTTTTGTTATCTGAATTGGCAGTGTCTGGAATGATCAAGATCATTCTTACTTTATTGCTGCAGTGTATCTTGTGAAATGAAACTTGAATGTATAAAATGCTCAAACTGCTTGCTCAGAATGACTCACTAACATCACAGAGTCAATAAGTGTATAACATTGCTAATTTGATTCAAAGCCTTTGAATATAAATCATCCATAAACTGTGACTTCAGTGAGTATAAACAACTCAGTTAGTGTCCCCATAGGACTGATACTAATTCACAACAAAAAAACTGTTATAACTCCTACACTTTGGAACTAAGCATTTTTGCTTCTTCATCCTGACTGTTCATGGGCTAAAATTCAAATGTTAACCATGAATTATTTATTGAAAAATATTGTAAAATACTCATTAGAAATCTTAGGTGGCATTAACATTATCTCCATGCTTCTTTCTGTTTGCTTCATAATGCCACCCTTGCTAATGGATTTACTGATTAAAAACATCAGAAAATACAGTGATTGCTACAAGAATAGCAAAAGTATTCACAAAAAGCAAATTCTGAAAGTGGAACTTCAAACCTCAACTGTCATCCTCCCACGTAACCTCTAAATCCATCCCAAAAGACTTGGTGCTTTAAAAGGCATCATAGTACAAAGCAATAGTTTTAGAAACTTTGTTGAATCAGGGTCTTAAATCATTCCTGAAGATAAACTGTTTCTTGGCATATCTCCAAGAAACTAGGTGACCAAAGAATGCTTTCAGTCCTCTTTTCTTTATCCTGTCATTCTCTTTCGTATTTGTTTGGAGAGTACAGGCTGTGTATTGGGAGGGAAGGTGTGAAAGCAATAACCTGATAGCAAGGAATTGCTTGGGAGACATGGGAGTGAATAAAAAGTAAGGACAGAGAAGGGGGATTTACTTTTTTTTTTTTTTCCACAACGAAGTGGCAGTTGTTATGTCATGAGTCTATACTTGTCCTGATCACTTTGTGTGCTGTCTTTTTCCTCCACCCACATCTGTCTTTCTCTGTGTATGCTGTACATTTTCTGGGCAAATCACTACCTTTCCCTGTGTCTGGAGAGAAACAAAACATCTTTTTTGGCACTGGAGCAAGCTCCATAATGAAGAACGTGATTATAACTGATGAAGGACATGGATTCATCTTTCAACTTTACAAATTATTTACTATGATTCAGAGTCACAAATTCCTTTGGGCCAAGGCTTTCTCTCTGAAGATGCTGCAAAAGTTACCATACATTGTTCATAAGACTGAAATTCAGGGTTGGGAGGAAACTGGGACCAAGATTTTGAGGCACTAAGCAACTACCCTAAAGCCAAATCCTTTAAAATGTCACATGTTGGACATCTAAAACTGGATATTTGTAAGTCTTTAACATTATTTAAGTCTTATTACTAACAATGATGACAAATTTTGTAATAGTATCTAATATTTATATACTACTTATAAACCTAGAGCTTTGTCCAAATGGTTTTTCCCATATGGATAATCAGAGTCAGAGTTAGTTAGATTTCTGATGTTGTCAAATTAGGAGCTTTTCAAAAGCAGTTACAGATTTTGTAACACTTCAAATCATGGTTCTTCTTTGTTTGAATGTTCAAGCAGCTACAGCTGTCTGTGGTGATGTTTGTCAGTCCAAATGGAGAAAGAATGTTGCTTTAATATTAAATTAAAAAAACTGCACAAGGATCATGATGATGATAGGGCTGTAAGAGTATGTATCCAAACCCATGGCAGTAAGAAGCCATGACAGCCACCAAGTACCTTACCCACAGCCTCCTTAAGACTGCCAAGTCCAAGACCAAAGACAACAGTCATGTCTCAGTAATGTGCAGTACCACGATGCCCATGAAGCAGTGGCATGCCTACTAGCTATCTCTCCGTACTATATGCTACACTGCAAGTTTCCTGAAAGAATTACTGATCCCAACACCTCAACTTTTTCATATGCTTGACAGAAGATAAGGGTTAATAATTCAGTGTGCTCTATTCAATTCCCTGAGGAATTTTGTTCCACACCCAAAACTATTCTTCAATCACGAGTTCATTCTGTGTGTTCAAATCAACACAGAAGTATTTAACGATCAGGTTCACGATGTAGGGTGAAAAGAAATATCTATATAACCTATAAAACACACCCTACCTCAAGGTGTGTAGAACTGAAAGCAACTTATTTCATTAAGTAAAAGTAGACTATCAACAGGCTCCATGGCAGAGAAAGTATTTATTTTCAGGGTCTCTCTTGTAGTCTTTAAAGAAATGTTGAAAGGTGACATTTAAAATGTGTCTGACAACTGTTGACAAGAAATTTCTTTTATGCCCATATTCTTAAGTTACTGAAAAAACGTAATGCTCAAATAAAATTGGAAGATATTTTCCTTTATGCTGTCACATTTCCAGATGGCTGGAATCTAGACTGACTTCTTCTGCCTCAGTGTAGCAGCCAAGGTTTTACACAACACCAAGTAAACTGCTGTTCTGATTCCAAGCTTCCCTACACAATTTTGTAAGATACTCAGTAATGGAAGCAACGTATTTCTGCTGGGATAGCTTGACCAGCATACAGGAAAATCTCACTCCTTCACTGTCTTGTTCTCACAGGCTTCCAATCAGTGTCTTTTTTTGCAGCTTTTCTATCAGGAGCTCTAAGACTTATGATGATATATCCAAAACAGTATTCAACATTACCAGATTTTCTGTTCCGGCTGGAAAGTGGAGTTGTCAATTTAAGCTCTATATGTCTATGGCAACTGTGTTGAAGATTCTCACACAAATAGGACACGTATGCTAACATTTAGATACCAGGTGAATGAAGAATGAAAAGAAAAATCTCAGAACATAAATTATCCACTGTTACGTATCAACCAAAAGGGCAGATTAGTTGCAGTGAGGGGACCCAGATCAATAACACAACTAGCAAAGGATGGTTATTCTACACTTATAACAACTATTCCACACTTATCAATAAAAAAAAAATTTAAAAATATTGCTGTATAGTATTACCTCCCTCACTTGAATATTTACAAAATATTTGTTATATAGACTACAGTTTTCAAACAAGCTGGAGAGGCACAGGTCTTCTTCATCTGCAAACATTAATTCACTCCGGTCTTTCTTCCCAAGGAAACAATGAAAGTAAATGTGGAAAGCAGTGACAGCCATCATGGAAATTGCTCATCAAGCATCAGTCTTTCTACAGTATTGTCCCCACAGTAGGTTTAAACCAAGTGTTGATTGATTTATCAGCTCTTCATCTTGCAAGCTGGATGATGTTAGCACCAGTGGAATGTATCACGTACTATAGTGTTGTTTGTATATCATCTCTCTGTGTCATGACATTTATTTCTTCTGGTGACTTAAACTGAATTTCAAACATCACAAATTATTTTAAGTAAAACTCTGTATATCTCCCCTGCATATTCCAGAATTTATCAGGTACAAGATTAAAACATTGACTTATTCCACAGTAGTGAGATATTATGGCAATGGCAGACACTGATTCAATGCAACAAAAACCCTCTGCAGTGGAGAGATGAGTAGTAGAGAAACAGGGGTCTTCTTCCTTCACTGACATTCCGTCATTGCCTGTGTCCCAATCTCTGACCATATCCTGATTCCTGAGTGAGTTTTGGAAAAAAATGGTCTTCACTGCCCAAACCTGGCAGTAGGCACTACCTGAACGTCAGCAGAAAGGGTGTGACGGCCACGACAGCCCTGCCTGGGGTGAGCAGCTGGCGGGGCACTGGAAGTCAGGATAAGCTAAGAGGTGTCTCAATGCCTACATTAAGCTCTTCCCTTCTTTCTGCCAGCCATTCCAGCCTGCTCAGGCCTTTTACTTTCACCTGCTGCTGCCAGGGACTTTCCTGTTGAGTTACTTTGCTCTGCAGGTGGAGCTGGGATAGGGAGAGCAGGAAGAAGACAGCTGACCATGGCCAGGACAGCATCAGTGAATGAACATGGGCATTTTCTTCAACAAAGTGTTTGAAGCAGTTCTCAGTCATCTCAACTGCTACTGATCATATATGATATGAAGCAGTTCCCATGTCAGGGAATAGGGAAGAGAAATTCCTATTTTATGATTTCTAGGGAGCCTTGGACATTGCATGGGCATGAACAGCTTAACTGTGTCAAAAACAAAGTCCTTCCATCATGCATGGGGTGCTGAGAGGGTCTGTAAAAACACCTGAAACACCATGAAGTGGCAGTTTCTCCAGAGACAGGCAGACCTGTTATATACTTGGACATCTGTGCTTCAGCATTCCCGCTCTCTCTCCTGTGTTCCAAGCCTAGTGAGTGGCCAAACAAGGTGCCAGGAGGGCTGTGTCAGCCTCACAGACAGGAGCACCAAACTGAGGAGGTGGTGGATCTTTCCTACAGCAGTTCCACAGACTGAAGGGGTTAGAGGTGCCTAATCCTGGAGCCCTCTTCAGGAAGGAGGGTTCATTTCCTCACCTACAGATGACTGCCACCACCAACAGCATTTGTGAACCTTTCCAAACAGATAAATAAAATAAGGGAAGCTAATAATTTCTTTGTTTTACACAATGGCAACAATGCTGTTCTTTTTGAAGCTGTGAGCCAGAGTGATTAAAAGTCCATTGGTGACTGAGTATATACCATGCAGTACGATGCGGGGGCTTTTCCACAGAGCCCTATAAATCTTGGAGCTGGAAGGGGTGTGCAGGGGTGGGGTGTGAGCGAACCTTGGCGGCGCAAGTCAGCCCCGCAGGAGCCAGAGTGAACTCCCACCCCCGGGCGTATAAAATGCTCAATTGCTCACCAAGGGCCAAACCTCACTTTCCTTACAGTCAGTGGGAGTTTTGCCATCGCCTTTCTTGAAATAAGGATTGACACGAGCAGAGCAAACAATAGGAAAACAGAAGCCAAGGCCTGGGCTGCAGAGCCCATGGCAAATTTCCATAGCTTTAACTGGCACCAAGAGCTGGTGTCCTGAAAGAGTGACACTGTACCTGCTCTTTGAATGCAAAGCACTTCTTTTATAACTGCAAATGTATATATACACATAACTATAATATTTATGCATAATTTTTTCCCCCTTTGTAGTGAAGATAAAATCTGTGAGCTAGTACTGATAACAGTGCCTACATATTTTCTGAAACCTAATGCCTATCCTAAATGTCAAATCTTTATTATGGTTGTCTTAAATAGTTGTTTTAAATGGAACATATAGTTTCCTGACCAGTCTGCCTCCTTCAAAGAGCCTGTGCTTGAAAATATAATTAAAAAAAAGGCAGAAATAAAAGAAAGGAAATAAGATAAAAAAAAGGCAAAAAACCCCAAAAATACTGATTTGTGCCGTGTTCCCCAAATCCGAAATGTCAAAAGTTTTTAAGGTATTAGAATAGCTATAACCCTCAAGATTTATCTAAAATGAACTAAACATACTTCCTAAAATAGTAAGACCACAAAAACTTTTCTACAAGTCCTACTCCAACTGCTACTCTTCTGTTTCCTAAAATGTTTAATGTACAGTTCATACAAGGCATGTATAATATACAAATATATGTCTCTGCATTATCAAAAAGTAAAGCTAAATTGTAGTGTATTTAGGACCTCATGGTTTAGATAACTATGAGTCAGTTCAGGTCAACATGAGAAGTGAGCTCAGTATCATCACACTTTTAATAAACTTTGTGGAGATGACAAAATTGATGTAGAATTATTCTTTATAATGGCTTTCTAATATTTTAATAGAAGCTAGCTGAGCAATCTAGAGGAAACTAATTTACGCTTGGATTAGAAATTTAAATTGAGGTTAGGAAAAAGTGCACATACATCTCACAGTTTGTCATCATCTCTTGAGTAGTGCCCAAGTCCAACCCACCTGCAGCATCAAGTCTTTAATTGTGGCTGCAGTACAAGCCAACATTACCCTTTGGAGTGCATACACCTCCATGAGCCGGGGAACTTTTTATGGGAGCTCAACAGTGCCAAGTGGTCCTGGGTGAGGGCTACACCATCATGGGGGCAGCACTGTGGACAAACGATGGATGGATGTCCACGCTTCCAGCTGGCTCCTGCCATCTGCCAAGGCTGGGGTAGCTCGGGCCCCTCACAGAAGATGGAAAGATTACTCACTGCCTCAGGCAAATCTGCCTCCTAACTCTCCACCTCGGCTGTTTCTGAAAGCATGACTTTGTGGTTACAAATGTTATGACAGCCTTTGTCCACATACACTCTTACATGATTCTGGCAGCATGCTGACATTACTTCACAGCTTACCTTCTTTGCCTGCATTTTTTTTAAAGCAAGGTATAGTACCTCATTGTTTACTAGAGCATTTATTATAATCTGGTCGGGTCAGAAAGCCTGCCATTCCTCCCTGCAGCAGTGCTGTATGCTTTAGACCTGAGGTCATGGAGCTATTAGCCCTTCCAACAACTGGTTGCATCAAGCTGTGTTGCAATACTGTGAAACATGCCACATCAGGGTTTCTTCTTTTTTTTCATTCTGCTCTCAATTTCCCTCCTCAGTCCTTCCCTACCTCTCCCAGTGAGAAGCAACTCATTTGGCAAGATGTAAAATTAGTTTTCAATCTTTGGCTTTCACGGTTTATGAAGAAATGCTTCTGCCTATAGTCATTCACAGGAAGGGCCTATTCACTGTGATCTTGGGATTTGCCTCATCATTGGAAAAGCAGCCTTCAGAGCTCTTCTGACCTTGCATGTACAACCTTATCTCAGGTAACAAAACACTTGACCCACTTTTCTGTGCAGTGCAATAGCGGATGTAACTCATATGACTTTGGATACTGTATTCCACCTCTACTTTAGCTTTAGTGATTGCCCCCTAGTCATTAAGTTATTCTATTGAAACTCCAGGAATACAAGTGAATTAAATGAAATGGAGGTGACAGTGAAATTCCCCGTGCTCAGAATACCAACTTGAACTGTGAGTGCCTGTTTGCTGTGCTTCATGGATTCCAGCAGCAGCGTTTAAGTAGACTATGGGGCATGGCATTTCAAATTAAGGAAAAAAGAAAGCAAATTTTCTAGGGCTGAATCATCTTATCTGGAAGGGCATCAAATGTCCAGTTTACACAAACTGCATTCATAAATGTGAATTACATACTGTGTAAAGAGACACTCATCCAGTATATGCTGGTGGAAGCTGATGAAAGAAGCGAGGAGGAGTTCCAACTGGAAAGCTGGAATCTAAAGGAAAAGAAATTGCACATTTGTTGTTTCTGTGTAGTTTCCTTTTTTGTTTGTTTGGTTTTTGGTTTTTTGGTAACAGAAATGAACACAAGACCTTTATCTGAGATGACTATCTTAGAGAGTAAATTGCCAGAAGGTTCAAGGGATCACTTAGACTTTGCCCACACAAGAATTCCCTCTAAAGAGAAATGCTGGATCAGATGAAAATCATGCCTTAGTTGCACAAGACACTGTACCTGTCAGGGGATTTAAAATGTGTAGTAACCGTAAGGAGTTTATTTGTGGAGCACTGAATACTAATGAGAAGTCAACTGGTGGGAATGGTAGGTGTGTCTTCTGCTGCTCCTTTCCTCTTATAGGAAACATAGTCACTAAGCCTGTCCTCTTCCAAGAAAATGTAATAATGAATCCAGCCATTTTTATTTTGTTTTGCATAAAGCCATAAATGCCATGTATTCTGTTATTCTATACTGCAGAGTACCATGTTGGATAACACAGTGGAGCAGTCACACAGATTACTTGACACTTCCACAAAATCCAGGAAGGTGACAATTTACTTCAGAAAAAACAAAGCCATCCTGAATGCACATCCATGTGTATGATCCAGGATAAAAATATTTCCCATAGCCCCTGTTAGTTTCAGTTTACCAAGCTCCCCTTTTTCATAACACCTCTAAAAAATATTTTGCACTGCCATTTAATTATGCTCAGAGTTTGTGCCTTGATCCAGCAAGCTCAAACCCCATCAGCACATGCTGAATGTTTAATTCTGCTGAGGTTCACATCAAACCACATCTAACCAAGAACTCATCCTTCCATTAAATCAGGTGTTAGAAGCCCAAACAGGAGCTGGAAACCTGAATGCTTGTCTGGATCTGAGCCAATAACTTTCCAGTATTACATTAAGCAACACGACCAACATCTGTCCTCAGCAGAAGGCAGTTGATAGCCCTTTTCTGAATGTTTCTGAACTGCCTAAAATAGCAGTAACTGTCAGAGTTTTCTCATGTTTCCACTGTTGGTAGCCAGTATATTTTTAAGGTGAAAGGATATGAAGCCAGTTTCTTCTACACAAGGATATAGCAGAATCAGAACAACATAGAGACCAGCAAAAACGATAGGGCCTTATGATCTTTAGGGTCTTTTCAGACCTAAATGATTCTGTGATTCTAAAAAGAAAGATCAAAAACACAAACAGTTTTGATACAGTAAACAGCTGTAGACAAAAGGAATCTTCAGTCTTGGCAAAACTACAAAAAACGGTCATCAGAGAAGACTGGAAAATCAATCATATATAGAACAGAAAAGGCGATTAGGAAATAAGGAATTACTTATCCCTGTTTCTCTCAATAGAAGGTTGAGAAGGAGGACATTAACTGATTATAATAGGCCATAAATTCAAAACAAATTTGAGCAGGTACTATTTCCTTTTTCCTTTTGCACAGCTTGCTCTTTAACTGTGAAACCTCCTGCCAGAAGACAATGTGGTATACAGGTATATAAGGTCAAACCACAGCTGGAGATATGCCTGGAAGAACTCAAAAGACATGATAGTGGCCCAGGCAGTCTTGCAGTTGCCTGGAAATGGGAGCACATGCCAGGGAGGTATCACTGCATCCCTGCTCCATTCAGACACTCTTCCAAAAATGGTCACTACAGACAGTGTTGGAGGCGGAATATTTAGGTACATGGACATTTTTGATGTGGTAAAGATATTCTCCTGTTCTCATATATGTATGAAAATCACCAGAAACATTGATGGAAATTTCCTAATCTCATCAAAAGATTATATCTGGTGTATTTGTAGCCCTCCTTTCTCTCACACACAGTGTCTGCTCAAAGCTACCACCATTTATTTCTCTAATACACTTAAGCAGTTTTTCAATGTTTTAATATCTCTTTGTGCAAAACTTTTGCCCTTTTCTTTATGAATAGGTCATTAATGTTTACAAAAAGTTGGAAAAGGCTTCTTTTTAAGGTCCATATCTACCCACTTTCTCATTTCTGAGGTGCAAAGCTATGAGTAGTCCATTGTGGAAAACAGCTTGCAAAGGTTTTGAAAATGCAAATGAAATAAAGTAAATTTGTCCCTTATTTGTTGATAGGGGTAGAAGAACAATACAAATCTGCAATTTTAAAAATTTAAAGGGTTGTGTGAGGTTTTTTTATGGCCAGGGCAGCTTCCAGAAGGAAATTGGAGCCAAAGGAGAAATTTTAAAACATAATATAACTAAATCAAGGAAACAAAAAAGTTCCTTTTCACTTACACAGAAGCCTTGTTGAAAGAGAAATACTTGTGGGACATGAGGAATGAAAAATGTCAGCATGCAACTGCCCAGGCTTGCCCGATTTGTAGCTCCCACCTCATGGCAATTGCTGAGAGTGTTGTAAAAGACCTTCTTTGTCTCTGGAGAAAGTATTGCTTTCAAAGACAAGAAAAATCCACAAGCAACCTCTCACTCTGACACACAGGTCATGACATTAAAAGAATAATGTGAAGAATCACAAACCAATGGTTTCAGTTGGGAAATCAAATGGCTTGGTAGGAGGGAGGGAAATCTATTTATGTTCTGATCTGCTAACTCCGTTTACATATATCTAGTTCCTTCCTAAAAAAAAACCCAGAAGACAGGCACCTAGTAAAGTCCTTCAGAATGACCTAGAAGACGCAAAACTCTTTAACTGAGTCAACAGTGTCAACAGTTTTCAAAAGTGGGGGCTAGAACAATATAACGTGTAAAAGAAACTGGGGTTATTTTGTCATCTCTTTGCAACATTTTGGTGCAGAGAGGAGATGCCAGTTTGAAAAGTCAGTGCTGCAGCAATCCAGACACTGGAATGAGCACATTTCCTGGCGGGAGCTTTGGTAAGTTAGAGATCATGCAAGCCTGCCAAAGGGAACGGGGGAGAGGCAAGAGGGCACTGTGCCAGCAGAGCTGGCATATAGTCCTTCCTCTGACGTGGGGAGAGTTGACAGTTTTATAGACTTCATCATTTTGCCAGAATCAACTTCAGCAACTAGTTATCCTTGAAGTGCTGAGAAAATCATGGTTCTGGCAAGACAAAACAGTTCAGTATTTCCTTGTTCAGAGCTAAGAGGTGGCAAACCTACCTTGATGGGCACATCCTTTAAAAAAAGCATTCTGAGCTACATATCTTCCCCCTGCTGACACTGGAGATGGTAGCAGTAACAGCAGGATTGTTTCCTCTATGCCCTGTTTGCTATGCTGCAATTAGAGAAAATTGCTGAAAAGTGATGCCAGCAGCTTCACTTTAAAAGAAACTGAAGGAAGGAGAAGTGGTGCTCTTAATTCAGCAAAGCCCTCTATGGAAATCAGAAGTGATTTATTTAAGTAAAGGAGGAAATTAGCTTTTTAAAAGTCCTTGAACATCTGAATTTCTCTGTTTAGCTTGTGAACTGGTCTTAGCTCACACTTAAAAGCAAATGCACAGGTGTGGATCTACAGTTAGGGCTAAAATACACCTCCAACTGCATTTCTTAGTGGAACTCCCCTATCACATCAGCAGTGGTTTTGGAAACTCTGGCTGCTCCTCCAAGTGACTGTAGCATTAAAAGGGCATGGAGATGCCTTTGGAGTGATGAGCAACTGGGTATTTCCAGAGCAGAAACCCCAAATGCACCCAGCCTGCAAAGTTTCGGTAAATTCTCAAGTTCTGACAGGAAAAGCAGAAGTGATGATGTTGCCTCAAGAAGACCAGAGGGAACAGCTGAAAAGCAGCCCTTGTGAGATGTTTTGGGAATAGCAGTAGCATATGACCTTAGTATAACTCAAAGCTTTTATTATTGTTATTGTTGCTGTTACTTTTATGGTTTGTAAGAATGAAAATCACCTCCTGGCAGGTAGCCTGCAAAAAAGGCCATGAATCCTTTTAGTCTTAATCCTGAGCCCTTTGAAAGGCACAATCAGAGGACTCCATCCTGCAGACCAGCCTCACCATATGCAGCCACAGCTCCAACAAATAACTTCAGCCTCTAGATATTTCTCAGTCTGAACTGATTTTCCCAGCTGTGGATCTGAAGCACAGGAAGAAAAAGAGGTGCCACTGTTCTTGGTATCCCCTGTAAAATTAATCAAAATGCTAACAAGAACTGTCACCTTCTCCAGGCAATCCACAGAAGATTTCTGGACAGTTCAGATTTAATGCCAGGGGAAATAATTTGATTAATCAATGATTAATTGGTGACCTAATTTGTATGGTTGCTTGGAATGGAATCTCTGTTTCAGAAAAGGACGTGGTAAAAATTTTGATAAGTGGGTATATTTGAAGACTATGGAATATGCAAATCAAACTGGAATCCAGATTTGATGCCAAAATAGGTATCTGTGAATTCCTGGAAGTATTGTAGAAAAGGAACTGAGAAGGAGTCAGGAAGCCATAGATTGGTGAATATGATCCTTGTGGTAGCAAGATCTTTCTGAAATTAATAGGGAATGAGATAATAAATTATCTGGAGAACTTTTGGGGGGGGGGGTTGTGTTTGGTTGGTTGGGGTGTTTTGTTGTTGTTGTTGTTGGGAGTTTTTTGCTTCTTTTTTTTTTCTTTTCTAGAGAAGAAAAAGTAAGTGGGAATGAAGAAGGAACTTTGTTACCATTGCTTCAGAAAAGGAAATGGATGAAAAATTTGGGGTGAATTTTTGAGGAAGTGACAAGAAAGGACTCAAAAGTGAAATTGCAAACTCTTCTACTTAGAATCCTAAAAATAATGCAAACCTCACAGTACAGATACTGAGAAGTTTCAGCAGAAACAGAAGAAATATGTAGTAACCACAGCATTATCCAAGTATACTATAAAAAGCACAAATTTTCTGAGAGAAGAGAGGGGTTTCCAGAGACCAAACCTTGCTCTCTGAAGCTGGTATGTCTGAAGTATCTTAGCCAGTAGACGGGATCTCTCATCCACAGCTTAGATGCTGTGACAGGCAAGAAAAACTAAATATAAAATATTGCTATAAATTTCCATTGAATAAAGGAAGAAGCAGTCAGAACTTTCTTGCCAACCCCATAGTAAAACTCAACTCCCTTTCATAGTGCCATATTTCTAAAGAAAGGCAGATGGTATCATACAGCTGATTCCCACTCCTTCCTCATAGTAAATTCAGAAATGGAAAGACCAGAATGATTTTAGAGAATTAAAGAGAATTTCAGTTAGAAACTGTAAATGCCTCCAGCTAAAAGCTGATGTGGTTTTTTTGTTTCATGAGTACAGCAGTACAGTCTGACCAAACCATCAAGACTTGGCTTCTCTTCATGCTTATCTTTATGTCTTGCTAATCACTACCATCTCTCAGCATTCCTGGTTTCCCGCATGTATTTTAGTGTTGGTTGCTTACTCCCTGAAAACTCTGAAAACTACAGGTGACAAACAGCATTCAACAGATGGGATGTAGTATAACTCTACTGTAATTTGTGATTGACTTAATTAGGCATCCTGAGTAAGGGACTAATTTTTTTTCACCTGGCTTTTTACCCTCCCTTTTATTTGTAAGCCCCTTGATTTAAACCAAACCATTAGACAAAGCAGGATCCTACATCTGGGCACATGACTCAGAAGAAGAACTGTCAGGAAGATGGAAATTATTAATTTAAACACGAGATTACACTGGGGACTACAAAAGCTTGATTTACCTCAGTCTCTGTTGAGAAGATATCAAATGGTGCCATGCAAAACTCAGCTCTGCCAGAACTGCATCTTGCTTTGAACAAAGTTCATGCTCTCTGAGGAGCCCCACTGTTTTGGACAACATGGCTATGACCAGGATGCATTTTCAGCTGGAGAGAAAGTAGAGTAAAATTATTTCTTAATTCTGCACAACTGTCCTGAAAGGCATAGAGAAGAACAAGGTGTATAGGATATCCACATCGTGCATATGCTTATGGGGCACTATAGGATATTGGAAGATGAAAATTAGTTTGGTGATGAGAGAAGATTTTCTTTCCCCAACAGTGACTGGAAGCAGGGAGTCTTTTCATATTGAATCAAATATCTTTCATTTGGGTTCTCACTTCTGCTCCATAATAATAATGAATGCCCATAAAAGGACCCAGAAAACTATAGGCCTGTTAGTCTTGCTGAAGTAAGATTTTCAGAAAATAGTGGAATCAACCCTCCTAGAAACTGTTACAGGACAAATGAAGCAGGTGATTATGAAAAGCCAACATGGAATTTCCAAAGGCAAATCATGCCAGACTGACCTGATCACATTGTCAAAAAAGTAATGCTTTCTGTCCGTAGAGGGAGAGCATTGAATGTGGTTTACCTGAATTTCAGTGAAACATTCAACAGTCTCCTGCAGCCTCCTAAACAAGCTGGCAAGATACAGACAGGATGGGTGGTCTCTGAGATGGGAGGGAAGCTGGGTCATTGGCTGCACTGAAAGAGGGGTGAGTGATGATTTTGCCTCCACCTGTCAGCCCGCCACGGGTGGGGTCCCCCATGGATTGACACTGGCCCCACACTCTTCAACATCTTCATAAATGATGTGAACAGAGTTGAAACCAGACAACCAAGTTTGCTTGACACCAAGTATGCTTGACACCAAAGTGGATGGTAAGGTGGACATGTCAGAAGGGAGAGACATCTTACAGAGAAACCTGGACAGGCTGGAAGAGTGGAAGAACAAGAACTGTATGAAGTTTCACAAGTGTAAGGTCCTGCACCCAGGACAACATAACCAAAGGGCCCAGAACAGGCCAGGATCTGTGGCTGGGGAACAACATCACTGAAAGGGACCTGGGGGTCCTGGTGGACAACAAGCTTGTCAGGCCATACTTGGAGTAGTGTGTCTAGTTCTGGCCCCCACAATTCAAGATGTGGGCAAAGTGGGGAAAGACCAAAGAGTGACCATGTTGATGATCAGAGGGTTGAAGAAACTGCTCTGTGAAGAAAAACTAAAGGAGTTAAGTCTTTTCTGCCTGGAGAAAAGAAGGTGCATGGGGACCACATCACAATGCTCCATTAATTAAAGGGCAGCTACAAAGAGGATAGAGTCTTTCTCTTCACGGTTAGCCACATTGAGAGGATAAGGAGCAACAGGTAAAGTTGCACCATGAAAGGTTTCACCTCATAAAAAAAAAAAAATTACACAGAGAATACTCATTCACTGCAACAACCTCCTAGGTATGTAGTGGAGTTCTCATCCCTTGAGTTTCTCAAGATCTAGTTCTACAGGTTGCTAGATAATCTTATCTAGGCTCCTTTTACCACAAAATGTAAAGTCTTCTAAGGTCCCTTCCAACCTGAACTGTTGTATGAGTCTATGGTAACAATTGTTGGAAAATGAAAGTACTGTCTTGCAGAAAAGGCCTTAAGGAAGACTTTGTTTTAATGCTTATTCCTTCTGTCCTGTAAGGAAAAAAAAGCAGTTTTGTTCTGTTACCTCTGGGAGTTCATGTATTTCACCCATTTGTCTGCACTGTTGGTGCATATTATTTATTGTTACCTGCTGGGACTGTGTCTCCATCACAGTTGTAGTCAGGATTATAGGTGCCCTCAAAGCAAGTTGCTCAATGGTTCCCATTTTATGCACTTGGGTTCACAGTAATGTAGTCTGGATGACTTGAACCCCTTTCGGATGAAACTGAATCCTATAAATCAGTGAAAAGGAAAGAAATCAAAGGGGAGGTTAACACACCAGGCTGTGAAGCACAGCAGCTGAGCTGAAGCACACAGTTAAGTATTGCTGCTTTAGCCAAAGGGGCCGGTAACATCTGGCAAAGTGATGGGGCAGTAACCCTGACTCATAACATCCAAAGTCACTCCAGCGTAATTCCCACAGTTTTCTTGTCAGCATCCATAACTCCCTTGTTCTTGTAAATCGGAATAAATGATCAATGTCAAACATAAACAGACTATTGGAGTCTTTCAGCTGGCTAAAGAAATAATGTTGGGGGAGGGAGTCAGCATGATTTGTCCTACTCTTAGTACATTCTCTTTAAAGTTGCACCACTTTTTAAGTCCTGTTTTCTGAAAACAGAAAACAATGAGAAGAGAATTGCAAGAACACCACCAGCTTCCATCTGTGAACAATTTGATACTTGCTTTCGGCAAATTTCTAAGCATTCCAGTTTTAAACAGACTTTGTACCAATATTCTCACCAGCAACACTGCAGTGTTGAAATATTCACAAAAGTGAGTACAAAATATCACAAAAAACACTTGGACTGAGAAGTGTTTTTTGTGAATGGTTGTGCTCACTGTTCTCCTGCTTTTTAGAGGATTGTTGGAAATATGAAAATGTAACAAACAAATCTGACAAAACCAGGTGATTTATTGCTTTGAGTTGGTCAGCAGTCAGAAAAACTTTTTTCACTCCAATCTAAGCTAATGAAGAAAACATTAGTTGTCCTCAGCTGCATTGTGGGCTGACTCCAGTAGGTCTGAATTCAGTCTGTTATGATAGAAATGACATTAAAAAGTACTGTCTTTTTCTGCCATTTGCTTTCTAATATGGACTTTATTGTAATTTTATGTATGATGCAAAGGTCCTTTTAATAGGTCAGTGAAGCCAGTATGGGTCTTTGCTGGCATCTGAGCTTTGGATATCTTTTTTTCCAACATCAAAAGAATACACAAATTTCTCTACACTTTTAAACAAAAATCAAAGGTAAACAATTACTCCGAGCAGAAGCTGGAGGTTAGTGGAAAGTCTTAAATAAAAAATGCCCTCCAGCCCAATGCTACACATCTCCCTAGCTTGGGCATGTCAACTTCTTTCTGTCTTGTTCAAGAAGGATAAAAAAAAAGTAAAATGTATTCCAGCATCCAAATAATCAACTATTTCCAGTGCAGATAAGGATCTTATCCAAAGGGATTATATTTTAGAAGTAAGACTACGCCAGCTAATGATATTCAACCACAATGAAGCAGGAAGTCTGCCTCCAACTTGCTAACAAGCCTGTTCTGAGTTATGCTCTGTGCCTGTTACAGCAACTGTTGGATAAATAATCTTGTTCCTTTGTAAGAAAATGAACAGACTGGTTCACATTAATCCCCCACCATCCAAATATATTTAAACAGGAACATGGTTAGGATAAGGATACACTGCAATATGAGTTGGAAAAGTGCTAAGGCTCCGGAAGCATGTACTATAAATCAAGCATTTAATGATTTAAATCAAGAGCTTCAAGCAGTTGCCCCTGGGAAACATCGGGAAAACAGACTGTGCAATGAAGCCTGATGAAAATTAATTTAGTGGGCAAACATTGTTATCTCATGGACTTTACGGGAATTACAAAAATAAAGTGCTGAACCTTATAATGTATTTTTATGTTCTTTTGCTAAGGATGCTTTCTACAGGCCCTACTTTCATTTAATAAGTAGAGTACAAACCCTGTTACCTTAGGCAAATGTAAATTTGGGAATTTTTTTCTAAATTGGGTGATTAAGATATGCCTTTCAACTGCTGTTGTGTTCTGTGAAAAAGATCCTGACATCTGGATGAGACATGTACCTATGCAACACCCAGGGTTGTTCTGCAGAAAAATCAGACTGTTTTATGAAAGGAAACACACTCCAGCTGAAGGACTGTCCTCTTAAAATTCTCCTCAAGCCCCATAAAATCATAAGCAGTGTGAACTTATGCAAGCAGACACTGCTGTCCAGATGCTGCAGCAACCTGTGCTGCTCCCTCCCTGTCCCAGCACAAACGTTGATTTAGCGACCTGAGGAAGATCAGAGGAATAATCCCTGTTACAAACTAAGTATTTATCTGCCAGTTTAATGTTAACCTGGGCCAGCTTCCTGTAGGGTTGATGTAGGAACAGGATGACATGACTGGGGCTGGTAGGCATCTTAGAAGCATGGCTGAGTTATATTGACTAAAAATGCTCATGATACTACAGCCTTTGTCTGGAAAGTAAAGTGACCCAACCTCTTAAACCAATTATTAGATCTAAGTGCATATAGTGGTATTATGTACACATTATCAAAAAAAAACCCAAACAAACAAGCAGATAAAAACAACAAACAGTGAGTAAACATGTATTTTCCCACCAAATCTTGAAGGCTAGTGGTGGTAAGAGGAATCTATTGCAGACTTGAGTTCACACAGGGCAATGATCTGCCCTACATGAGATGGTTCTCTGATCATAGTGTGGCCTGGAGAGAGCTGGGGGGGATGCACCACCACAATCCATCCTGTGACTAAAGTCAGCTTCTCTGGGCCTCTACACCAGGATTCAGGCACCAGGTAAATCCTCCTTAAATCTCTCTTCAAATGTACCATACTGAGAAAAAGAAAAAAAAAAAAGAAAAACCAACACATTAAAAGACAAGTATATTAATATGTTTCTGTGTTTGCCACACATTGGACATTGTGAAAACAACAAACATTTCACCAGAAGAAAATTATCTAAAAATTCACGTCATTTTGCTTGGATAATTAGGACTTAGAAGTGGGTTAATTTAATCTCTAGAAATATATAACATCATGTTACTGTTCCCAGTACTTAGTGGGTTTATAGCAAATAGTTTGCTTTCTAGTAAGTTCACTTATAATGACAGGATATTTTTTCAGCTCACACTTGTATTTGTGCTCAGAATAAATTTTGTCCTGCATCAATTAAAAAGAGACAAAAGAAAATTAAAAAGGAGTGATCAGTTAAAGAGGATGTGCTTAAGCTCATCTGTAACAGCCAGTCTAGAATCTGAAAGGAAGGAAAATAGTTTAAAGAATAGGCAGATAAGCCAGTCTGCATGCACATGGGTAGAATATAGCTATTTTTACACTGCCTTTACAAAGAGATTCCTAAATAACAAAATATTGTTGCATTGGAAATATGTAGAGGTGTTATTATATTACACCTATGTCCATGCTCAAAATGTGAGAATACGGCCTGGATTCATTCACCTGCAACCCTCCATGACTCCTGGACCTCAGAGACGTAGGTAGATGCTGACTTCCACAGTAATAGAGACAGGAAGTGCTGTAGGCAGTGATTGAGAATGAAGTAGAAAACTCCTGTCTTAAGCGAAAATAGTCCCGCATCACTTTAAAATTTGTTTTGAATGCTAAAAGCTTTGTATTTTTACATGGATTAAATAGACATTACTATTAAAATTACAGAGCGGCAGTTTTCTATTTAAGAAGTTCGCAGTTCACACCCAACAGTGCATGTGGTATTTCTTTTTCACTACCTCCAACATGGTCCTGATTGCAGCATTTAACATCACTGCTTTCAGTGCAAGAAAGAATCACCAAGAATGAGAGGAAAGTGATAAAAGGTCCAAAACCAATAGAAAATTAAACCTGCAGATTTGCTTCATTGGAGCTTTTTTTGTTTTCCCTCCAAAGCCATAGAAAAGCATAAAGATTGTAGCTTTCATAATTTAGATTGAAAAAACTGCTATATCCCACATATTCTGCAACAATAGCATAAACTAATTTATGTAAAAAAAATTTAGATGTTAAATTACAGTCAGTAAAGCTCCCTAAGATGTCTGAAAAATATTTTACTGACACATTATTCACAAAAGCATGTAGCCTACATTTGTGTGACTCATTGTCATGCTATCAGAGATTCAAGGCCAAGTTTTTAAAACAAAAGTGCAGTTTTCTGTTTTCTTGTTTATTTGATATGAACATTATAAGAATATTTAAAGAAAAAAACCAGGAGATGAAGGGAATTTTTGAAGTGCAGAGACTAGTATCCATGTGTTTGCCTGGATACATGTAGAAAAACACATACCAGCATAAATCAAGCAGAAGTAATGGCAGTTTTGTCAACATTGTCTAACAAGATTCTACATTTTGATTACTACATTGTCAAACTTAAACCCTTTGTTAATTTAAATTTTTCCATTACACTAATCCAGTGAAGCCCCGGTTGAGCATTTTTAGGAAAATTTCAGCCAAAAAATTAAGTGTTTTTTTCTGAGCTGGAGGATGAAGATACAGATGCACACAGTCTGCTGTCTTTAGACAAGTTTCTGTACATCAGCTGCACCTTCATGGCTGATGAGTGAAACCAAAGCATTTCACTTCTTTGTTGGGTAGGTTGGGCACACCAACATGCTTAAACACCACAGCTCTGTGAACACATGATAATAAACATTAAATTGTGGTAACTCAGCCAGGACTTTTTCCATTAAGGACAAATTTATGGTAACTGTGATATTGTGTAATATAGACGATGCCTGTGAAAAGGGCGGGATTTTTCTCCATGCCTGCTGGGGGCAGAATCAGAGTTATGGACTAAAATAAAGCAATGGAAGTTTAGGTTAGACCCCAGAAAAATATTTTCAATAGTAGTGATGGTGAAGCCTGAAGCAGGTTCTCCTGGAAGTCATGGAATCTCATTTATTGGAGGATTGTAGGAAGGGGTTACACAAACATTCCCCATGAATGATTCAGGACTGGCTGGATCTGCCTGGAGGAGGGTTATGAACTACAAGATCAACCAGGTTCCCCTACTATTTTCAAATTCCAAATAAATCTTCATAGAAGTTTCTGCTGAATTTGGTAAAAGTGCCCCTCTCTCTCTCTCTGAGATTGAAATTGACTTCGTAATAGAAGCTTGTGCTTCTAATACCATGAAATAGGTATTAGGCACTTTTTTCTACTCTTGATAATATTTCAATTATGCAGGTTGCTTAAACCTCAAGTAGTGAACTCTGGTTAGAGCTTAAGGTGAAAAAAAAAGTCACAATAATCTCATTAGGGAAGTCTTATAAAAAAGGGTGTATTTATCTATTAGGCTGAAAAGTGTTTCTCCTGAAAGACTACTCTGTTCTTCGAACATTTTATAGTTTTCATTTTTTCATGATGGTATAATTTGAATTGCTCAGCTTACCAATGAGTAAGTTGTGATTCTTTAGTCTGCTCTTTCTAAGCAGGTAAGGGATTTGGCTTCCTTTCATCTCCCAGGATCTACGAGAGCACTCTTGGTTCCCCTCTAAGTATCAATAATCCCATTTTAATGACAGAAGGCTGGAGGACAGGAAAAGGAAGAGATCACAGACACATTTCATGTGGCAAATCTGTGACACACCAAAGAACAGATGTAGGTTAGTGCTAAAACTACAAGATTTTTCTAGGACAGAATTACTTTCTACATTATTTTCCCCTTTTTTTTTCTTTAAACACTTAGTTCTTTGGAAACTGCTGCACTTTTTCAGTTACAATTATTGACTAACTGTCAGTATTAGCAACAACACTCATTGCCTGAATTTTAGTTGCACCTGAAGACACAAAGTCTTGCTAGATGCAGTATATGCACATAATAGGGAGAGCTAATTCTTGTTATGAGAACTTGACTGTCTAATTACACAGAAATTAGGAAAGATTAATCACTGAACAGGGTTCCACAGTTAATCTGTGGCAGCGTTAGGAATACATTAAAGACTTGCTGGATCCTGGCCCAGTGCCCTCCTCATCAGCCCATTTCTCCCATGTTTACCCTCTGTTAAGCAAGCTAAGGAACACATGGACTGCTAAGAAATCTTTGGCGGCTTGAGGTGTTGCAAGTCAAGTAAAAGATATGCTAGGCAACCTTACCTGGAAATATCTAAAGTCAGTCTTCATTTTTCAGCAATCTCCGTAGGAGACTTGAAGAAGGAGCAAACCCTTCCTGTGATCTGTGCAGGTAGAAAACAGCCTGGCAAAAACTGGACCCCAAAGAAACTTGGCCATTAGGAAATAAAGGATAATAATAGGGTTTACTGAACAGTTAGCTACCTGCTTTTAGAAGGTAGGCTCAATCAGCTGTCTACAAAATCTGTCCAGTCACCCAAATTCAGTGGACTGAAGGGCTCAAAAGCAAATCTAAAACCATCACCTAAGGAGAAGGAACAGCAGAGTGATGTACTATCAGTGAAAGCTGGAGGGAAGCATTGCATCTGCACCCACTTTTAAAGCTCCTCTAACAGCTGTGCAAGGCAGTGTGAGGAATAAAAGTGAACTGCCTTGTGAAGACCTGAAAAGAAAATTTATCTGGAGTGATGATGACTCATGATACTACAAAAGCAGTCAGTGAGAGACAGGTTTTTCTTATCCTGCAGGTTGTTTGTAAGATTTTGGGACACAGGCTGCTAAAGACTTCTCAGCTTCCGCATTTTAATACCTGAAGTGTAAGGCTCATTTCTTAAGAAATATGGAAAATAGGGAAATTTGTGAAACTGCCCTTCTGCAATCAATGACTGTTAAGGTAAGTTACATCTGTAAAATTTAGACACTGGGGCTGATTCTGTTTTTAATGTCCCCGTGAACTCTCATTGAAGGTAGAAAGGAAATAATACCTTATGACTTAGTTCCAAAGCTATGGCCAGCTCTGACTCAGTCTTTTACTTTCATTTTTTGGCCTGGATACATTAGCACAAGTGTTAGATGAACAGAAATGCCACAGTACTTGTACAGGGCATTTTTCAAAAGTTTTTTTAAAAAAACAACCAAAAATCCAAAGAATTTTTCATTTAAGTGAAGAGCCAAATTATATTTAATGCTCTACAGAAAAAAAAAATATATGGCTCTGTGAAACTGATAATACTGACTTTTGCCCCATCACTTCCAAGAATGCTGTGCTCAGACATGAAACTCTGCCTCTCCCAGCCCACAGCTCGGGGAAGGGCACAGATGAGCTTCACTTGCCCTGCAACAGCAACAACACTGTGCTGCTGCTGAGGGGAGCAGGAGAAAGGGCTAGGCTTCTCACCTGGGCTGCTCCTTCCAGTCTTTTCTGTGCAACCATTAAAATAACACAGGTAGTTGCAGCTTTATGCAGTCTTCATTGATATTGAATCATCCACACAGAAAAGATTTGGTTTCTGACTCACATGAGCTCTCCATCATTATTTTTGACCTCACATGAATTTATTTCAGTGACAAAAATGGCTTAGTCAACTCTGTTTCCTCCTGCTTCTTTATCCCATTACCAAAGCCTGGCTGCTTATCTTTCTTCCCATCATTCCCTTAGCAGAAACAATCCAATAATTTATTTGGTCACTCAGGGAACAAAGTCAGGAGACTAATCAGGGTTATAAAACAAAAACCCAAAAGTTGCTGGCTTATTTCTGACCCAGATCAATTCCCCAGTTAGTTCACAGTGCAGCACATGAACTTAACAGGGGAACATCTGTACTGGATCAGAGCAGAGGTCCATTTGGTCTGGTGTGCTGCCTCCAGCAGCAGAGCAGACACAGCAGATGTTGTCCAAGAAAGGATGTTAGGACAGGGCAAACATGCAGGAATGCTCCCCAGGAATGCTGTCCCAGCCTTCTGTGACTTGTGACTCAGGGATATCTTGAGAAAAAGTTAATATTTTTGTGTTTAATATTCATTGATGCATTTTTCAATTATACTCTTGATTGTTTGGGCTTTGTTTTTTTTTTTTTAGTGAAGGAAAATATTTGCAATCCTACCATGCTGTGGGCTATAATATAACTGTGCTCTACGCAGTCAGTGAAGTTCCCCTCCTCATTTGCTCTGGAACTAGTACCCAGTAGTTTCCTTTTGTGCCCTTTGATTTTTATATAGAAAGAAGCAAAGAACAGCCGTACACCCTATTCACCCTTTTTGTTCCACTCCCTGTTTTATAGATCATTGTTGTATTTATGTCACTCAGTTCTTTCCCAGCTTCAAGAGGTCTTAAAATATCCTTAAGGGAGCTGCTCCTTATCAAGGGGACAGCAAAGACAGCAGTGCAATGTAGATATAGATGTGCATGGCCAGGGACCCTGGTAGCTTAAACTGAGGACAGAAATGATCATGAAATAAGCCTTTAATTAATAAGAAATGTGCATCTGGATAGGCAGTCTTTGCTGAACCTGACTCAGACTTTATTCTCCACCCTCATTCCTGCTTCCTCTGCCACTGCTTGCCAATGTCAACCAATGTCTTCAGCACCTCTCCAGTTTAGTGAGGAAATAAAGAATTCAAATGAATGATTTAATAAATTTTCTTTCATTCTCCCATGTCTCAGTCCTCAACTGCCTTGTCTTTAATCTTCCTTTATTTTTGAACTGCAAACATTTTTTGAAGATTCTATCATGGTTGATTGAAATGTTCACTAAAATTCAATGTTCAGTGGGTTTTTTTGCTATTCTGAATATAAAAGTTCCTTCATCTTCCTTTGTCTTGTTTTCTGCAGATCTCCCAGTACTTCCTGTTTCCCCCATTTGTTTATATTTCTTAAAAGCCTCAAAACCATGCTTTACGATCTAACTCACCTTTCGTCATTCTTTGCCCACAGGCTCTTGCCAAACGTGGTTTTTAGAAATATTTTCCCATCTCAGGGAGTCACAGTTAAAATTATGCTACTCATTATGTGCTGTCTTAAATACATGCCCTCTAATACTGAGATACTTGTATTTTCTCCAGTCCTTCACCTGACAAACTCCAAAATTCTTGAGAAAGCCAACACTTCTTATTCTCCTGCCTGTATCATGCTCAACTGTGTGTGAGCTGAGCTGCAGCCCTGCGTGCCTTCAGCCACAGCATGGGGTCAGAGCCCAGCACTGCACAGAGGAGCAGGATGAGCTCTTGTATTCGACTTGGTGCATGGCTTTTCAGCAGTGCTCTGCACAGAGCAACCTCAGAAATGGTGTGCTGTCTTTTTAAACTGAGTAATTTCCAAAGATCCAGGTAGAATTCAGGGGCTCAAAGACTGTCTCATTTCATAGGTCTCACTAAGCTGGTACTCACCTGAGCACCAGCCTGGGAGACACCGGACACTGGGTTATGTGTTAGGAACAGTTGCTGCTATACAAGATCCTACAGCTTGCCAGTACAAGGAAGGGAAGGAAAACAATTCTATCCCCCAGAGAAAATTCTTCCAGTGGGTCTTTTCTGGGTCAACAACATCACCAGAGGGTCAGGACTGACATGGATTGATTTGAAACATGTCTTCTTTTCCCTGAGTGGAAGAAACACAGGTGTTCCCTAAAATTACCTCTCATGCACTCTTTAAGGGATTCTTGCCTTATTCAATCTGTTAGTGGGAGAAAGGAGGATGAAAATCTTCCTAAGCAATTCTCTCAAAACTGACTTCTATCTTGTGCCATTATGTCATATGTAAGCAGTACATGGACCACTCATGCATTTTGTCACAGATATAATTTTCAGGTTCATGCAGCCATCCCTGTTCTTTAACAGAGCGCACCAAAGGATAGAGCAATACACAGAGATAAATTTTCAATGGGGAAAAAAAAATATATTTTTGCGTTAATATTTTTGAAAACAGTTTTTCATTTGTTTGTTTGTTTGTTTGTTTGTTTTCCCTGCAAGTACCATTTTGGAATGTTTTGTGGAAATAATCACATGTTGTGCAAATTAAAGTTTTATCACTGTGCACTGGGGCAGCATACAGCTCGGCAGATTTCCTCCTCTCAGCTTTGAAGGGGTTGTGGCTGCAGCTTGCCTGTGGGATGTTTTCTTTAGCGGGATTGCAATTTTCAGTTTCCTTGGAGTATGTACACTCATCACATCATTCCATAGTTTAAGCTATGGTACATTGTGATATCAGATCAGGGCCCTAGAAGCACTGAACCAGCTCTCACTCGAAGGGAAGCTTAGTGGCATCTTATTCTGTTCTCTTCTCACCCCCACCTTGCGTGACAGTGCCAATCTTCTTCATTTATTGTGAAAAGGGGGAACAGTAGTTTTTTACTGCATGAAAATAGAAGATCTAAATACTTGTTCCCACACACACATGGCTATTTCGAACAGGTGGGACTCTTATGTCTTGCTTCCTCCAAGGGTCTATGAAAACATCTCCCAACCACCTGAGCCACTGACATTCCTTTTGTTACCCTTAACTTCTATTAAATGGTCTTTACTGCAGCAGGCAAAATATTTACATTATTTCTTTCTGCCAACTCAATTGCTGCCTTTCTGACTGGTCTGTCCCCAGGACCCAGAGCCTCGCATGAAAGCATTGCCTTCTGCTTCCCTTACCTTGAACACAACCAGCTGAGTTTTGAAAGTGGGCAATTCCAATCAGCAGTCAGACAAAACAGGCTCCTTTTAGCCCCATTAAAAGCTTTTTAGCTCTTGTCTCAGAGCTTTTCTTGCTTTTCTTTCACACTGCCTTTAAAAGCAAGACTGACAGAAAAGATTAAGTTGCTTCTGGCTGCACGGGATAGAAGCAGATTAACGCAGCTGGATCCAGCCCTGGGGAGTCCAGCCTGGATATGTAAGTTAGCGCAACCCCGGCAATGCATAAGCAAGAGTCGCTTGTGTTGATCTTTTTCAGGATGATGAGTTTGTGATTAACTCTTTTGTGTGGAGGCTTGCTTGTGTAGGAAGCTGGTGCACAGCAGGATGCTGATGGAAAAGCTCCCGAGGTGTCAGCCCTTCTTGCCATGCACATCCCCGCAGCCACTCTGCTAGTCCACACTAGGGCCACAGCAGCGCCTTTTGTTTACCTCTCTCACCTTTGAGATTTTTTTGCTTGGAGCAGGATGGCTGGGGAAGAAAGGAAAGCTTCTGTCTGAGAAAAGTTTAGTACAGCCTTGGCCGAGGCTAAAGGTCCAATCCTGCATAGTGGATGTATACATGCAAGTTGCATGAAATTAATCAAACTCCACAACAAATGGAAAAGAGACATTACTGGGCAACTGGCTGTTGTTTTCCTGCTTGATTATTTGTGTTTAGGGCTGAAGATTTGTTTTGTCAGCATGGGCTTATTAATCTAAAATGACGGTGAGTAAAGTCCAAAATACCAAATAAAAATACATATGTTTTGTCAGGCAGCTATGAATTATAATGTACAAGAGGAATCCAGGAGACCCTAGATTCAGAAATCTGCCTTGGTCAAGCAGATAGCATCTTTTATGCCTTAATAAAGCAAAGCATAATAGGTGCTGCAGTACGCCCATTTTCCTCCCCAAGGGGCTGGCTGCAGGAACTGCAGCAAGGAGCAAGAGAGGGCAATAGATGCATCAGCTCCACGTGTGGGACGTGTGGTCCCTGCTAATGTTCCTCTCCAGGCTTCCCGTGGGTGGAAGGACTGACCCTCCAACCTTTCTGTGCCCCCAGTCTGCCTCTAGTTGACTTGAGATAACGTTATTTGGCAACCTCAAAGAAGTGTCGTGAAGATAAAAGCCCTTGAAGGGGCCCGACACAGCACTATTGAGAGCAATGAGTTTCCTTCCTGGTTACAATGAGGTGTTAAAAGCAAATCTTTGCTACCAAAGTTTATCTGCTGGATGAGCTGGAAGCCAGAGAGAAATAATATCATATTCCGGCATTTACATCTGAATTTCAACAAACATCTTATTAAAGGTTGTGGGTTTGTTTTGTTGGTTTTTTTACAGAGCATTGATCTAGGACATATTTACACATAACAGTTTTGAAATTGCACACCCCCCTAGGCTGCATGAAATATTTCTATACAGCATAAATTTTTGGAGACAGTAAGACCATCTCAGATACACACCTATAAATTTTAATGAATACACAATATCCCTGTCACTTCTTCCTCCCTTGTTTAATGACACTTTTTCTCCATTTCCAGCGCATATCCTTCTATACCAATGTGAAGGAATGAAACTAAACACTGCTGACTTAGCAGTAAACTGAGAAGGAGAGATTCTACCCTGGACTGGGGAAAATGATCATTCATTTTACAGGCTTACTGCCAACAGCACTACCTTGCAGCTCCAATTATCTGCTGTTTTAGGGATTACACTCAGATAAGCAGGGATAATTGAAGCAATTTTCAACATCTTCATCAGACAAGCCAGGGGTGTGACCTTTTCTTAGATAACAGACAAATGAGATTCAAATTAACCTTCCTTTCTTTTTTTTTTTTTTTTCTTTTTAGCTAAGGAAGTAGTACCTCTTCCAAGCTTCAAGTCTTCAGATGATGTCTGTGACGGGGAGGGGGTGGAGAGGGACGGACATCTTTTAGCTAAGCATAAATTTAGGGGCTTCATACAATTGCCTTGGAACTCTGTGCTTGTATGATGGATTTGGATGAGGAAATCCTGGAACTTAAATATAACTGTTATAATATAATCTCTAATTACTGTTAAAATATAATCTCTAATTTTAATTTTTTGAACTTTTGCTTACTGGAATATGTTGTGCTTCGTATCATCATCATGTCCGTAAAACTGCTAAGGCTGACTTCGTCAGACCAGCTGCAGAGAAATGGGGGAATCAATGGGGTTTATCTGCCTGAACCTGAGATGCCACAGGGTGAATTGCTGGCCCCATCAGCTCTCCAGGGCAGCCGAATGCATTGCAGCTGCTGCCCTCCAGCTCTACAACACAGGGCATTTCATATTACTCCAGAGATCTACAGTTTGTCAACCAAATCAAGAGTCTAAATGGTGCTCAGAAAAACACATGTCTTCCTGGCCCAAAAGACAGGCAGGAATATATTGGTGGTATTCCTCACTTATAAGTGACACTGTCATACTTCTGCTGTGCACAGGAGCTATAAAGAGATTACTCAAACACTGCTCAAGACTGGCTTTGGCAGCATTTTATTGGCACCATTTGAAAACACTATTGTTTTGGTGAAAATGTCACATACCTAATGGCTCTATGGGGAGAAGCAACAGACTGCTTTAGTTGAAAAAAATGCATGCAATAAAATTATGAAGGCATAAAGGAGGACTTCCAGCCCAAAGGAATGCAATGTTGTGCATATAGTGTCAGATTTGCCTGTGTGGGTAGGATAGCTTGACTCTTTATTTCTAGACGCTTCGCAAATCTCTTCCCACACACAGAGGCTGCCCAGCCAGCTCAGCACAGGAGAGGCAGTGGGTGCACAGTCCAGCCTAATGCCAGTGACAAAAGGGGCAAGGGAGGAGGATTTCCTCAATAGGCAAGGAAACTAACCCAAATGAGACCATGGCTATCCCTGGTGGCAGTCAGGAGATTTGTGCCATAGTTCATAAATCCAAGGGCATGTTTTCCCACAGCTACAATTCAAGGACTCCTTTGCCAGGTCCTCATGGTTTCATCTTCCCTTAATACAGACTCAAAACATTCAAACCAGTGGGTGGGATTTGGGTGACAGAGGTCTTGGAGGCATCCAAGACCATCCAAGGCAAACCAAGGTGGTTTGTAACCACCAAACACGTGACCTCTATGGTCATCTGTCCCCCCAGAAGGAGAGCTAAGCAATTTCTCTAGGGAAAAGGCTGAAGGAACTAAATATAAAACATTTCAGGTCATGCAGAGAGAAATCAGCAGAGCCTGAACACACGCTGGGAGTGTGTGTGAGAGTGGGGTGCCTCTAGTCCTTGCTGTAATGCCTGTGGCTTGATTTCTAACTCTGATATATTGCATCACTACCTGGCCTGATGACCCATCTGGATTTCCTTTTGGATCTAGATTCACATGTATCACCTGGTGTAAACAAGTTGCTCTCTGGGAATTACTCCCCATTTAGTTTGGTATGGCCAACATGAGAATTTGGTCCTTTAAACTCATCACTTGGAATTAAGGAAAAAATTGTGTCTCACATCTTTTGATTGTCAGGCAGCTATGCCAGCCTTTTCATTTCTGTTTATCAACACCTTTCCCACCTCTTTCCACTGTACCAAATTGGAGGAGACACATTCTTCTGGACCCATCCCAACTATATACCTCATTTAAATTTCCTCCAGTCTAGCTACAGCTAAAGGTGTTTCAGAAACATAGCACAGGCTAATGTTCTTAGTCTGTAAGCATCTCCAGATATTCTCTGAAATCTCAAGAGGATTCCCTCATTTACCTAAATAAACCTCCCCTATAGATTTCCCAAAATAGAACATCTCAAATACTCTTTGTCACTTGTTTCCACATAGACATCAAACTGTAAACCATCAAGGACTGGGACAAAGATATTTTTCATGGCCAGCATACAGTAAGACTCACAGAAAGAGAAGTTTGCTCATTTCCAAGACTGTCTTTTTTAATGGCATTTATTTAGAAGCCCTTATTTACTGAGAAGCTTTGAGACCTTATTTAATTTATAGATCTTGTATAGAACAATGGCAGTGGCTCAGGCTGTGAAATGCCACTTTGTTGCTTTTCCCCACTGCTGCCCAGAGTGTGAATGCTCCTGATGGTGCCTATTTGGCTTGAGCATGTCAGAGGGATGAGACAGGATACTGAAGAAAGAAACTGGTGTCCTTAATTTCCAAGGCCTGGCTCATTACACATGCAGTGATGAATTTGCCCTGTTTATAAATTCTGCAGCTACTGCTTACAGCCATACCTGACATGAACTTGAGGGGATGTGAGTAGACCTAAAATGATCTTCCAGGGAGTTGATTTTTCAGAAACAATATTGCAAGAAAGCTTAGACACCTAGAATGCATATTCAGTAAGTGCCACAAGTGCACACAGCAACCTGCTTGTTAAGCTCTTTTACACACCAGAGCCAGCTGGACCAGCTAAAATGTCAGGCTAAGGCTGTCCCAAAGGAGGACCAGGGTCAGACATGAGTATTGATCTCTGCCTGAGGCAGCACATTACCTGGGCACAGGACTGTGCAGCCACTGCGATGGGTTACAGTGCACAACCCCTGCCCTGCTGCCAGAGCAGCTTGTCTGAAAGCCTCGGCTGCAGCTCAGATATTCACAGGTAAAACTGAAAAAACTTCCGACAGCAATTAGGCACTTTGTTATTTGCACTTCTGTAAGTATCTCTGTTGGAAATGGGTCACTGACTCACTTGTTTTCATAAATGACCACTTGGAGCTCACCAAAGCACGATCACCTTGATTTTGGAGAAACAGCATGCTTTCCACGGCTTCAGTTAATGCCATGGCTGAAAGCTGGCTAGGACGAAACCACACAGCAGAATGCTGACACGAGTGATCACTGTGATGGCCGGCCCTTTGCATATTGCAGTGAGGCTCTTCAGAACTAACAGAAATAAGGCTCAACTCACTGGTATTCATGATACATGGATTAAGAATCAAGCAAGACCAAAAATTCATATCAGAGAAGTAGCCTAGTGAAAGCCAAGAAAATCCAGGCTGCTCATTAGCAGGGTTTGCTACAGCATGAGAAAACATTTACATGCAGCTACGGCAGCTTTACCCTACGGAGTTTTGCCAAACGCCAGAAGCAGCTGCCTGTGTGCTGGCCCCACACCATACCCCAGAAGCTGTATCTGGAACTGTTCAGGGCTTCCAGGCAAACACCGTCCTTGGGTTCAGCTCCAGTGCAGCACAAGAGCCACCTTCCTCAGGAAGGTGCTTGGGCAGAGGAGACCACCCTCCACCTTAACATCTCCCTCCTCCCCATCACAGCCACAGGATGCACATGTGCTTTGCAGACCCTGAGGGCACATAACAAGAATTGCTTTAGGAGTTGTTGGCTGCTCCTCTTCCTTTCCTCATAACTTCATCAACTGGCACACTATGGTTAAATCCTTGGGTCTGGACAAGCGGTACCCCTCACCTTTGAACTCCTGTGATGTTAAGGTTATGGGCCCAGATTCACCCCCACTGTGAATTAAAATAATCTTATTTTCCTTACCTAATGGCCACACTTCTGGTATAGGGTTGCAAGTAGAAGCAAGCTCCGTCTGCACCTTCCCTGACCCTGGCCATACTTGCTGCTGGGGAGAGATACAAAGACTTTGGATCATTGGTCTGGGTCTCCTCCAATGCAGTGCTCCCTCCTGCAGAGCAGTACCTGGCTCTCTTATGAGATCAGATTTTGTGTAATGAAAAGCATGGATATCCCATATGAACTATCCTGTTCTCCATTTCTGCTGTCTTTCTGCATTTACACCCATCACAGCTGTCCTGCACAGCTTGACTAGACTAACCTTCAAAATAATTACTGGTACTAAAGAGAGAATATCTCAGGGAGTTCCATAGGCTGAGAGCACAGGAGGTGATGGTCAAGGTTTAAACTGCAGACAGACCTTGCTTGTGGATTTCCCCAGTGCTCAGGTGGAGCCCCCAGACCGATCCTACATATATTCAGACAGCAGCAGTTCTTACTCAGTTGGTCTCTGGTTTCTGACATGAGAGCTCAGCTGAGTTCAGCTGTGCTCTTCTCACTCTGAGATGTAATGCCTGTTTTAAACACAACTCTGCATAAATTTTATTTCCTTCCCTTGAACCTTGCAAATGAACTGTTTTGCTTTCAGTTTTCAGGAGAAAATTATGCTGTGTGAAACCATGTGGGACTTTTGGGTCTGCTCTTGACATGGTGGCCAAATGCAGTTTATATTATTTAGTGTAACTTTAAAAAAAATTCCAAATAGATGCTTTCTGTAAGGTAAATAAAGCAAGTCTGATTCTGGGAACAAAGCACTCTAGTTTTGCTATGATATAGCTGAAATTTGTTGTACCTTTCATCATTTCTGCAAACATTTAATATAGTACATAATTAATTTGGCTTTTACTATTTGTCATGAAAAGGATATTTTTGTGTTTCTAGTTACTGTCCTCTAAAATTCACTTTTTTCTCAGTGTTCCTGACTGCTGTATGCACTGATCTACTCTTATACACTGAAATTACAATCTGAGTTTACACCTTCACTTTTCCATAGAATAGGCTGTTCCTCACCTGAGGATGTGTGTCTCTAATAGTTTGCCTCTCTTACAGCCTGGAGTATTGTACAGTTAGTGCCACTTCTGCTGCTATTAGTGGTTCATCTTTCTGTTCCTCTTGGCCTTCAAAGCAGCCCAGACTTTGAAGTTAGGAGCCAGATGACAGACTCAGGACACCCATTCCCTTGTGAAAGAGACACCTGAAAATGTAATAACCTGATGAAGGACTCCCGTCCCCATAGGCAGCAGACCTTGGGACTAGAGCCCTTTAACCTACAAAGTTTCTTCTGGCAATATGGACAGTTGAGCAGCATGAAGTCATGGCCAATGCCTTTTCCTTTCTGCTATCATAACTGTCTTGCTGGAGCACATTTCACTGTCCTGGTGAAAACCAGGCAGTTAAGGAAATGTGCTCTCAATTTTCTGGGAAGTAATGTTGGTGCATGGGCAAGGTATGATTCACAGAATTCCAGCAGACGATGCTTAGGGAATAGTACGAGAGTTCTAGGTCCTGCCTCATTGCAGGAATTAGCTCTTACACAGATATTACTCTTCTCAGACTACAAAATGATAAGACTGATCACCACAACTTCCAGCCTAAACTTTCAAGCGTAGGTACAGAGAGCTTAGAGATCAGGCCAAAGTAATTCAGAAAACAAGCTACAGAGTTACAAACTGAGCCAATCTCATGTTTTGGGCCCCAAGTTTACCCTCTCAACTCTATAAGGGGCCATATCAAGTTCCTCCAAGAATAAATGACTTCTCGCAGACAGGAAGAGGCTCCACTGCAGATAGCCAACATCATGTTCAAGGACTGGGTCCATGCCTGTGTCTTCCAGAGTCAGCAGAAACACAAAGCACCATCTGAAAATAAATCACAAGAACAGTTAATCATGCGAAGTGCGCATGCAGCCCTTTGCACCCACTGCATCTTACCTTGGCTGGTGATGTTTACTCACATGAAGGACCCTAGAGATTCGCTGGAGGCTGCATGGGAGTCTGAGGCTACGTTCTCTATGCCGATGGTCTATCATGCAACACCAAATTTTCCTGCAACTTTTGCAGTTGGGTTTTCCAGACAAAGAAGCCTACCAGATGTCACAGTTTGGAGATAAAAAGGGGAAGACTGGGAGACTCAGCTGCCATCATAGGAAATAATTCTAAATGGGCTTGAAGAAGTCATCTAGGCCCTTCTGTACAAATGTAAATTCAAAAACATATGTACTCTCTCATACATATTCCTTCACTCAGATAGTGATTCCCTCCTTTTTTTCTAAGTACTTAATTCCACTTCTTAATTATCCTCACTGCCAGAAAACCACTGCTGCTGTCAAGTTGAATGTTTAGTTTCATTACTTCCTGACATCTCATATATTTTTGGAGAAAAGATAATTTCTTTAGTAGGTGCACTGCTATTATTTCTGTACCAGGAACATCACTCAACATAGTTATTCATGTTTCACATAAACAGGGCAAGTTGCTGCATATTATTGCATAGCAAAGTAACTGGATAAGCACATTATATAGACTGTCTATTCCATTTTTACTGTTGTGATAATAAAATTAATTGGTTTTACAATTCAGGCTAACTCTGTCATTATTAATTTTTATTGAAGAGTGATTTGGTTTGAGTTTTTTTAATTAAATCATCACCTGTACCAATTCCACCAGTTCTTCACCTGGACACTAATAGATTAATGGAAAAAGACATTCCAGGGTCTGTCTGGAAGAACCACAACTGTGGGAAGCGTTCCTTTCATTCTACCTTCATTTCTCATAAGCTTTGAAAAGTCATAACAGGAAATAAATGTAAAGGCATCTCAGGAAACCATTTAATCCATCTTCCTGCTCCAAGGCTGAATTTGAACTGAAAATTTATAAGAAATAATGGAAGGCAGCCTAGGGAATTACTTTCTTCCTGAGTCACCTAAATTCCATCTCTCTAAAGGATTCCAATGCTTTGGTCTAATCTACCCTTACAAAAGCTGGTTTTGTGTCTAGAAACACTAAAATTATGCTTTTACTTCTATTAAAGGAGTTTTTTGATAGTGCAAACCTCACTGTACAACTAGTATTCTGTCAAGGCTATGAAAACATGCAGGTCTTACAAATCAGCATCTTGAACTATGAGTGACTCCACCATGTTCTTAAGAAGCCAGAGATCTTTAGAAAATTTCATGTGAGGGGTCTTCAGGTCATGTTGCTGAATTTACATGCTAAACACTTCTACCCATACAACTGATAGGACTCGTTACACATCTTCCCTGCGTCAATGTATTGACCTAAAGAAAGGAAGAGAAGAGCTAGGCAGGCATATGAATGTCTTCTGAAGCAAGATAATAATAACAGTTGTTGAAAACCAGTATCCAGGAGAAATCTGGGTTGCACCTGTAAGAATAAACTTTATTCACTAATTAAAATGCATAGAGGTTATTTTGTTTCAAATGTGGAAAACAACATTCTGGTACCTTCAAAAATTGCCAAAACAACAATACCAGAAAACGTTCTCAGACTAATGCCCAAAGCAAGTACTTGCAATTTGAATTCATAAGTGACCTGGTTGATCAGGCCAGTGAGAAGGTTTGATGGGAATTCAGCATTATTCAAAGAAAGCTGACTGAGGACAACTTGGGGAAGACTTTAAGAGACTGAAGGTATAATTCAGTGTACTGAACACAGAGTGTAGCATTGCTCAAGAGACCTGAGGATCTAAGATGCCCACACAACACTTACAGATACAACCCATGAGCTCCAGCAGGATTTCTGAAGCAGAGGCAAGGGCTGGAAAGTCCTTCAGTTCTGACATGGGCACAGGTTGTCTATATCATTAAAATTGCACTTACCTCACAAAAGACTCTCCTATCTGAAAAAAAAAATCTGGTATAGTGGAAAAGATACAGTGAGGGCAAAAAAGATGATTAAAGACATTAAAATGAACTAGCCATGTGAAATAGGAAGAGTAACAAAACCCCCTAGAGAAAACCAAACTCATGCCTACAATAGATTTTGCAACCTAAGAGGGATTGGCTCTCCCTAACCAGGAGGCTCAAAGCATTCATTATAGACAAAAAAAAAAAAGGTTCCGTTTCCAACACTTGAGTGCAGCTTGTCCATGCTGAGTTTCCTCAGGCCCCTCTGTGGCTTGCAGAGTCCTTGTCCCCAGACATCTTCCACCAAACCTCTCACATGTAGGGCAGAGAAAACATGTCCACTCTGGGATGCACGTAGTGTCTTGTAAGGTCTCCAGTCTTTTTTCCTGAGCATTTTGTGTCCCCATTTGGTGTTTTAGAGGGAAAAAACAGAAAGATTTCCTACTTGCAACAGAAAAAAAAGGATAAGATGCCATACAAAGGTGAGACAGAAAACTTCTCTGTTCTTTGAAAGTGTATCTGTTAGTCTGGTAAAAGATTATTTCTCCCTACAAACCTTGTTCCTCACAAACAGTTGAACTATCATTAATATTCTACTGTAATTTATAATTAAAAAATGAGTTTTTTTAATCTATTTGTTACTTTAGGGATTAAAAGGCAAGCAAACTGATTATCACCTTGCCAACACTTATCATCAGGTGGCTGTGAATGTTTATATTGCTTTCCAAAGCCAACAAGAAGTGCATTAACAGAGAACAAAAGATATTGTTTAAAAAATAACAGTTACCATTAAGCCCTCATGATACAGATCAGATAAATCCAGTGATACTGCAGGGCTCATGACCTCTGGGTTCCCCACCAGGCTCATTGCAATTTTATCTTATCATAACTGTATATCCTAATAAATCAGTGTGTGTCACAAAAACACAGCAGTTAGCACTGCCCTTCCAAAGGCTGCTTTGCAGCTTTTGTTACTTTAACTGTACATTCCCTAATTGTTTTAGATTGGTCTAACAGAACATTCAGAGGTGAGGATTAGATTTTAAAGAACTCTGGGATGAAGTAGGTTCCTGCATATGAATTTCTCCAGCTCTGTTAACAAATCGGAAACAGACAGGTGGCAAAAACATTCTGGTCTCAGAGCAATTCAGTGTTGGAGCAATCAATTAGCACCTCCCAAATTTAAGAATGCCTTGATAAAGTGAACCTTCACATCTTCCAAAGAGCGACAGGAGGAGGTTACAACTATTGTGACACTCACACCAAGCTGTACTAGCGAAAATCCGTCTTACAGGGTATAATTTGTGTGTCCAGTCTCTCTTGTTTTTGGAGGATATTTTATTCTCATGGCTGTGAGCCATTTGTCATTGATTTGCCAGACACTGTTCTTTGTTGGTTGCAGTGACCAGATTTCTGTCTTGACTTTGAGTTGTTGATTGCATCCACTGAAAAGGCAGGTAAAGAGACACAGGGGAACTTTCTAACTGGAGCTAAACAAAGTTAAGATCAGCCAGATGTGAGGGGTTTGTTGTAAGGAGAATAATATTTTAATATTTTTTATGTCCTCTTCTCGCATTCCAAGTAAATTAGAGATGCTGCTTACCTTGTTTTATGTGTTAGTGGAAAATTTTGATGATGATTAAAGGATCCATTGGAATTATCTGATCTTGCGGTAGGGAGAAGCAAAGTAGGAACTACAACCTTAAATTTAGGCACAAGGTTCTCAGAGTCTCAATTTGAAGAAACCAGGGGAGAGATAAGAAACAGATAATAAGAGGTTAACAAATTCAGCTATTGCCATTTAAGAATGAGTCCTCCATTTTACACCATTCCTGGAATTAACAACCCACTCCTGTGACAGAAAAGCATGTTCCAATAAATTAAACAACTTAGCATAAATTAAACAATTTTCACTGAAAATGATGGCATCTGTGAAGACACCATTTTTTTGAGCTTTGCTTTGGACACTAAGCAGTGCCTCAGAGGAGGAGCAGTAGTGGCCAAGAACTGTAGCATTTTAAACCACTTCCCTTGAGTACATCTTCAGTGCCCTTCAGGACAGAGACACTTCAGCAGGGCCAGGTTCAACCAGCATCTACATGTAACTAGTATGAAACACTACAAAAAGCATGACTGAATCCTTGCTAGAGTTTCAGATCTCAGTTTGGAATTCCTTCCAAAAAGCTTGGAGCCAACGCCTTAGTGTCAGTGGAGATGTTTGACAAAGGACACAAAAGAGTGTGTATGTCCTGATGTTATCTGCCTTAAGCACAGCCTTTTGTTCTGATCTCCCCCCAGTCTGGGAGGGAAAATACTGGCTGCATTTGGGGGAAGGGATTGGTGTTTCTTTTTTTTCTGCGCAAGTCAGGAGCTCAGCGGCTCAGCGCTCGGCGGAGTAGGCGGACGGGAGACACACACACTCTGATCCTGGCATCACTGGATACTGGATTTGTGTTCCTTTTTTCCCTTCTCTAACTCGACTGTTTTCATCCGTGAGTGATCATAATCACTACAAAGATTGCCATGAGGAAAAGAGGTGGGAGAAAGCCCCGGTTTTTCCTGCCCCTGCTGAGACAGGATTATTGCTGCTTTGCTCTCCATTTTCTCACGGGAACCAACCTGGGAACTGCCTGCCATCTCGCCTGAGGGGAGAGCTCAGCCGGCCGGGCGCGACATCGCCACCTGCTGTCCGTAAATATAACTGCAACCCCTGGGAGAGAGTGAGCGGACAGCGGTGGAGGTGCCACCACGCCACCTGCTGTCTGTGGATATAATTGCATTTCCCCTTTTTGGGGGGATAGCCAAAAAGACCTTTTGACTGTTTTGCCTTGTCATTTGGGGGTGGAGGGGTTTATTACAAACTGTTGTTGTTTAGTTCTTTTCTGGATATATATATATATATACACATATTGTGGTTAAGAACTGTTATCTTTTTCTTTATATATATTTTTCCTAATTAAAGTTCTGTTTTCTAAATTTAAAGGAGAGAGATTATTTCTTGACTAACGTAGATATCTTAGTTCTCCCTCGAACTAAGACAGTCCTCAACCCTTTCAAGGCTGGCCCCTGAACCAGGTCAGGTGGTTTTCTCACCAAGTCTGAAAGATTTCAACAAGGAAACTTCCGACCTTGGTGTTAATCCATTTTTTATATCACAGCTATGTCAACAGGCTACTGACCCATTAAGTAGTTTAGGCTGAAGGAACTCAAATCCATGGCTTTGTTTATAAGAAAGTACCTAAACCATCTGCCTAGTTAAGGTCCCCTCCACTTTTCAGTGGGATCTGTGCCTTGATGCAAACAAAAACACAGAGCCTCAGGGCCTGCAAAGACAGGCGGTTTTATCCAGAGTGCCATGTATAAGTGACCACTGAAATGTCCATTCTTGGATTTGGCTTCTTAAGAGCTTTCTCAGATCTGATCCTTCTGGCCTTCCCAAAACATATCAAGAACCCCGGGGGTTTTACTGTAATTAAGTTATCTACAAATGTTTATTTTATTTCCTTAAGTCAAGATCCTGAAGTCTACAGTGTGGGCAGAATAGCAGTAAGAAAGAGAGCAGATTAAATAAATGCGAGGGCAATGAATGTTGGTGCTATTAAGAGAATCAGATTGTCAGAAATTGAATTCACTTGAATGACTTATCTAAAAAAAGTTAGATAGAAATCTCTAGAGGACTGGTATTTTTAGGGGCATTTGACATCCTGTGATCCCAGTCAGGCAGCTGGCAGCCCAATGGGTGTTCTTCTCAAAGTGTTCTGGGTGTCTTCTTCCATCAGACCAGGAAGACCAGAACTTGTAAACCCTCCAGAGAGAAATGTTGGTGCTATCTAAGATTCTTTGACTACATTGTTTCAAAGTTTCGGAGGAACTTGGTTGAATCAGATTCTATGAGGGGATGGTGAGCTGACTTTTATTTTGTTGGTGCATTTGGTCCATCAGTAATCACATAACACATCCACCCAGTGCTCACTCCCACCACTAAATGCAGCAAAAAACTATGTCCTATGTCTGATGACCCACAATTTGAATCCTCCTATGTCAACCACTTTTTATTACCCACTTCTTTCTGGGCTTGATGAAAGGTCTTGCTTACTTCTGCATGTTATTTTGCCCAGTACTGTGTCATCTTTGCTGTCTTCTTGCATTCAACAGAATAAAATACATGACTTTTAGATAAATGAGGGCAAATTCTTGCTGTGACCAGAAAAAAAGGAAGGGGAATAATAAGAGGATGTCTTGGAACTGGGTCCACAGAGGAGTTGCAATCCTTAGAATAGTCAGTCCATTTTTGCTTTCTTCTTAGCACAGTGTTTTCCTCTGGGTTCCTGATGAATATAGGGTCTAGATAAATTCCTTTAGGGAACAGATGACATAACTCAAGATATTATTCCATTCTCCACTACAGCTCAGTCAACCCTGAGAGCTCAGTTTGAGCTTCTGCAGGAGGTGCTTGGAGCTAGGCCATCAGATTCTCTGAAGTAGAAGCTGAAGTAGCTGAGGGCTGTCCTCAAGGCAGCACTGTCTGACAGGAGAGCAGAGCTGAGCAGCAAAGGAGGTGCCATAGCCCGACCCACTTCTACAGACCATGGAAAATTTGTCTCTCAGTATGTTCTCTTACAATTCTTTTCTATTTGGTTGTTTGGAGGTAGAGAGACCCTTATTATTAGTGATGAGTGCCCACAGAAATACACCAGGCCCTACTTTAATGCATTTGCCTGTGTCAAGGGGTCCTAAGAGCCCACTGTGGATAAGCCCAAATATAAATGGCCAGTCACATAACAAGTTTAAATTCAGATATTTACTTGTACATCATCCCAGAATCCAACCAAATTCAGCGCAGTTGCATTCAGGTGGAAGCAGTCTGAAGACAGGGCAGAACTCGAGTATTCAAAGACACTGGTGCATCAACAGGAATGTGAGGAGTGTTTTTTAACAGAGTAACACAAAAGAGAAGCATTTTCAGATATTATTCATGTACTTAACAGTTGGAAGAGAAGAGGTCCCAAGCAGCCTACTAATATTGCTGAGTTTGTGAATTTCCCTTCACAAATAATGGATACATTAAGCCTCAGAAACCTAAGAATTGAAATGCTGTGGCTGGAGGTATTTCTTCTGTGCAATGTGAAAGGAGCCAGCCTCTCTGTCTGCAGAGAGTAGACACATGTACTTCCTGTCCCACAGATGTGAGCACAAGGCAGGTTCGATTTCCTCACCTGGGTGCTGGGGCTGGCAGTCTCAGGTCTCCAGGTGCTGCAGTCAGAGGCAGTGAAGGATTACTCATAGCCAGGTGATACAATGTCAGATTTTAGGATCTGTTTCATTAAACCTCCTTTTTTACTCATCAAAACAACATTGCCAGATAGAGCATTGCATATCTGAGTCAACAAAAATGCATATATATGATTTACAGTGCTCTCTTTCATTACAGTCTAGTAACTAAATTCATGCTCACGATAAGTTTTCCAACAGATGTCTAAAGACTAGCTACTAGTCAGGGGACAAATGCAAGATCAGCATCAACAAGACCAGTTTCCCTTGTACAATCAGCATGTTTTATCTCTGCACAGGAGGTACCAGTTCATCATCAGCCCCTCTGTGGGGGCCGCTGACAAAGAGGCTAATCAGTCCCAAATCGTGTGGCTTCCTGATGCAGACACATGACACTGGGGCTCAGACCACCAGCTCTCTCCTCACAAGCCACAAAACGTGCATCAGAGTGGTATGATATTCTGTTCATGAGGCAGAGGTGAAAGGCTCTGTATCCTATTACAGATCCCCTGGGCCAGCTAGTCTCCTTGTTTACATTTTTGTCAGAAAAAATCAAGGATGTTTTTACATTTGTGAATGGAAAGACAGCAACAGGAGTGCATGCGAAGTGGTATTTCTTAGTCCCCCGTCTGACTCAGTGTTGGATAGCAGCCAAGGAAAGAAGGCAATTGCCAGCTCTCCAGCTGTGAGCACAGGGCCACACCAAACCAAGGATTTCTCTGGCACCCACTGGAAGCAATATGGGGAATCTTTGTGTTCCTGAAGTCACCTTCTGAACTGGTGACTGTGCAGGTCTAATATACCACATACAGAGAACCAAAAGCATGTGCCTTCTGATGACTTCAATAAACAGTATGGCTGTGGTGAGTTCTCCAGCCTTGGGTCCTGCAAAGTGGTCCAGGCTTAGAGAACTTGACTCATAAGATTCCCTTTATGCAAATTGGAAATATGCTTCTTTCTCACTCTATGATTTGGGATCATTACATTCTGAAATATAAAAAAGATCCCCAGACTCCTATTACTACTGAAGTATCAAGTAGTTAACCTGCGAATGATCCTTCTCAGAGTAAATCAATAAGAATAACTTACAGAAAAACAACATTAATGTTTCTACAATGCTGAGTTAAACAGCACCAAACAGTGTTCCCACTCATTGTGATTCAACCATCTGTGCTGTTTAGCCAGAAGACTTGCTCCTGACAAGGTTTTGACCTGACTAACTAGCTTTTTCCAAGATTAAAAATAATTGGAGAAGCTAGCACATACCTGGGAGAACTGCTGACCAGGTCTGGGTGCAGACCTTTCTTTGCTTTGAGAGCCAGGAAAACCTCTTTGTCTGTCTTTTGTAAGCTTGTATGTAGGTCTTGGAAGGTAGAAAAGTATGTGTGCAAACCATTGCACATCAGCTGGCCCCAGTGCCCAAGGACAGTCCCAAGTTCATGTCACTCAGTGGGACAGTTATAGCCTAAAAGTTTGGTTTCAAAGACCAATGCAGTGCTGTGGTATTTGTTGCTGTTGCAGAAAGCTTCACAGCAGCCTGCAGAGGAGCACTTCTCTCATATAATCAGAGATACATCTATTTCACATGCCCCATGCAGGTGCTCTTTGTCTTACCGATGTGGGCCCTCTTCTCTCACCTCTTTATATGAGAAGCCAACTTTTTGGTCACAGGACATGATGGACCATGTGGACCATGGCTGAGGGGTCCTCAGAAAGACAGACCTGCAGGCCTTCTCCTATGGCTTGTCCTTTTCTGTTCATCTACATTGTCATGCAACCTCAGTCCAGCTGCGAAAGTTATGAAGTAAAAGATTCCTTGGGGGCAGGCCAGAGGTGGCATGAACTGTTCTGGCAGGCTGATTTGGTCCTAAATACAGTGTAAGGTCTTTGATGCCTGTTGTCTTTCTGAAGGCTTTTAACCCTTTCAGTTCACCCATCACACCACAGTCATTCTCTTGAAGGAACCAATTTAAAACACACTCCCTTCTTTGATCTGAAAAGCAATGCCCCTTATTTAAGTTCTGCTCTCAATTTTTAACACCCCTGCCACTGCTTATTGCCATTCTGTTGTCTCTGCTACGTGCTCTGTCCCCTGCTCTTTAGCTCTTCTGCCTCTTCCTTCTCCTTAGCTCTTCTGCCTCTTTATCCTCATTTTTGCCACTCTTCCTCCATGACCTCCCAGAAATCTCCAACTACTTCTTCCCCGTCTCTCATTAGCCAAAGCTTTTTTCCCATTTTGTTGTTATAACTGCCTGTGGGCAGGAACACAGCCCAAAGATTTCACGCTGCTAAAGCATGTGGGAGTCTTGCCATTGACTTCCTCCGACTCTCCCAGTGGAGCCAGATTTCCCCTGAAAAGCTTGGATGATTTTTTTATTCTTCTGCAAGCAAAGAGAGACATGTGTGTGAACTAGCTCCTCAGAAGGATTCATCAAAGGCCAGCAGTAGCTGATGAGTGAAATGTAATTAAGATGTGATTATAGAATCAAACTTAAAAGTTTAGTCTGTTTCCTCTAAATCTTTCTGAGTTTTCAAGTTGACTGCGTCCATGTGTAAATAGTTTGATATTATGGAATTCAGGCCATCTCAGCTGTTTCATTTAGTTTGTGTAAAGTTATAGGAAAGGTACTAGAAATGATGGCTACAATCTGCTGCTTTGGCCCAAACAGTCTGCACTAATACGCCTGAGTTTCTGAACTTCACAGCATCATAAATTCGTGCAATTATAAATGTAGAGGCAAGAAGTATGTAAGCTCAATGAAAACATCTGAATTAACATCATGTGATGATAAATAGATTCCCATAAAGCTGCTAGAGATCTCCAGAGAGTAGCTCTTAAACAATGAACAGAAAAAAACCCATAACCCATATAACTAAAAGCTTTATATGCTGTATCAGGATGTTTTTGCCTTTTAAATGACATACATTGGGTTATGGCTATGAGGACTTAGAAAAATTCTGAGTGGAACTGTTTAATGCAGTGTCCAAAGTGCACCTGAAAACAAATGAAGTCCTGAGGCTTCTTAAAAGGAGTCATGTAAGGTCTCTTTTTCTATATTGACATGGGAAGACAAAGTCAAATCAACTAGAAAAAAAGCTAAGCTATTAAAATACACTTTTGCTTATAGAGAAAATTCATCTTTCTGGCTTTTTAGTCACTGTTAAGTAAAGAACTTCATCTGCTCCCGTTTAAGTCAATGGCTATGTCCTGATTGACTTAAGTGGGGAAATGGCTAGGCCACAAATGCAGAACGGGAGGAAGCTGATTGAAAATGGGTTCATATTTCTGTCGAGCAAAGGAAAATATCTGTAAACAATTTCCTTCTAAGGCCTTTTAGAACCAAAGTGATTAATGGAAAGCAACTGGTAGAAAAGCAATAACCAACTCCCTGAATGGAGAAAAGTAAATAGAATGCTTACACAATCATCTTTCCAGGGCAGCCAGTGTCTTTCTCACACCTATATCTGCTTTTTTAATGCTATCTAAATGTGAATATATTGAACAAACACATTTTTTTCTTATTTTCATAGCATCACCTTTTACCTTCTTTTCCAGCATCACTACAGCTGCACAACATAGAATAAGGCACTTAGTAAGCTTTGGTTGTTTTGACAATTATTTAATCTTATATCGTTCTGTTGTGTCTGTTAAAAAATTGAGGCACAGTGAGTGTGTGAGCATAAATATTAATTGCAAACACATTCTGTTTACTGAAGAAAAGATAGTGCTTCAGAAGAAAGCAGTATTTTCTTCCTAAAAAAAAACCAAACAACAAAAAAAAAACCCCTCTAATGTTCTTATCTTTCCAGTTCTTATCTGGTACAGAGCACTTTCAATCCATCAAGACAGTACTCTTCTTGTCTAATCGAACTGCACTGCGGAGAGATAAGAGGTTTTAGGGTTTCCTGACCATTGTTTGAACCTTTTTCTTCCTCGCTCAAAGAGGAAAGTCTTGAAAGTCTCTAAAGCTCCGACTGTAACTAATTAGGGAATCTGAGGAATATTCAGTTCAATGCAGAGGTTAACGAAAAGGAAAACTTCAAACCACTACACAGATGACCTTAATGGGAGATTCAGATTTGAATTAAAGCTATAGTAAGCTAGTCATTGGAGATTCAGGCCCCTTCTTACTTTGGAGAAGTTCAAAAGCCTACTAAGCACGTAAAGAAAAAAAAAACCTCTAAGCCGTAAAAGGGTTTGTACCTATTTTGTATTTGTATCTATTTTTATCTGAGTATTGAGCCATTTTAATGGAGATGGCTGGGTGATAAGCTGAATTAGTTGTGTAGGCTTAGAGCTCAGACCGAAAATCAGGAAAGATTCCGAGTGCGAAGGAAAAATTAATGTTTTTTTAATCAACTGTAACTAGCTCTTGGTATTTAAATTAAATGCCTCTTATGGCATAATATGACATTTTAGAAAGAGAACATTACATTTGCTGATTTTATTCCTTTATGTAATTATATTACTTGGTTATGTGAGAGGTAATTTCAACCAAACACAAAAATCACATAAAAGCAAAGTATGCTTGGCAAAGACCAAGAGACAGTGAGCAACAGATTCCACGTAGATGGATTTTTTTTTTTATTCCCAACTGACTTTCAGTTCCTTGTAGTATTGACTACAATAGACTAACATTTAATTAGAGAACCTTTTAAAATGACCGTGTCTCCTTGGATTTAATGGCAAATTAAAGACGGAACACTTCTCAGAATTTAGTTTTCTGCTTTTAAAATCAAAATTTTTCTTGTTCTGTAGAATTTAAAAATGTCATCAGGCTTTTACTGTCTGCAGTTTGCTATGAACTACATAAAACTCATTAAACATGGCACTTTTCATCATGTCGTGTGTATATTAGTGAAATAATTACAAATGTGTTTCAATAAATCAACAGATCAACTGCCATAGAAAAGTCAACAGGAGAGTTAAAAATAACTGTTCTTTCATGGTTTCCCACAGTAATGTGACTGTCTCAAACTCTAGCAATTTATTTATAGTCCTTTTTTAATAGTAGCTACTTAGTTGAATTTCCGCCTTCATATTTGGATTGTTTCATCTAGACATGAGTACCAGTCTGAGCCTGACTGTTTGGATTCAACTCTAATTTCTCCCAGATTGCCCAAGGAGCATGTACGTTACAGAACTTAGTGGCTAAGAAGAAACACACACCAAAAGCTGCGGCCCAATAACCTGCAGAGAGGCAGGATCAAGCAGACTAAATCCTCCTCAGTAGACTGTCATCTGCCTCTTCTTGAAAACATTCAGTAAAAGGTTTTTCACACATAACTTTCCAGCCATTGTTTCAGAGCACTTATGGACTTAAAGTTTTTTCTTTTTCCAATATAAAACTTTCAGTTAAGAACAGACTTGTACTACTGAACACAGAGCACAGTAGTTTCTTGTCCTCTCAATAACAATAATTGACATACAAGAAGCATGCTGTGTTCTCCTCAATCTTCTTTTTTTAGGTACTGAGTTTCCTCAGACTTTCCATATATGTGCACTGTATCCCTTATCACCCAAGCACCAGGCATGACCATCACCAGCTTAACTACACTATCTAAACCTTGCTATGACACTGCTGACACTCCTGAAACACCTCCCTGATGAAGAAAGGCTGAGGGACTTGTGTTGTTCAGCCTGGAGAAGAGAGGGCTTTTGGAAGATCTCATTGCAAACTTTCGATATATGAAGGGGGCTTGTATGAGAGGCAGGGAGAAACATTTAACAAGGCCTGTTGTGACAGGACAAGGGATAATTATTTTAAAATGAAAGGGGGTAGATTTTGGTTGGACATGAAGACATTCTTTACTATGGGAGTGGTGAGGCACTGGGAAAAGCTGTTCAGGGAAGTTGTGGATGCCCCATGATGTGAAGTGTCCAAGGCCAGGCTGGACAGGGCTTTAAGCAACCTGGTCAAGTGCAAGATGTCCCTGCCCATGGCATAGTGGGGTACAGTAGATGACCTTTGAAGTTCCCTTCTCAAAAACCCTTCTGTAAATGAAATGTAGGTAACAAACAGAGAGAAATAATTGGAACAATGAAGGTGTTGGTTCACAAGCAAATGACATTTTATATTCTTATTTCATTTTAGTTCTATCATAATCTTCAAGCTCACTCTGCTGTACCGCTTTCATGGCCAGTTACTCCAGCTCTACATTTGTGAGTTTAATCCTTACCCCAAATTGTCCTTATCACACTCATTCTTGGAGAATTTCCACCTGTCTTGACTCACCTACCCAATTTGACAGACTTTGTATTCCCACAGAGCCCACTGGGCTGTCACTGTCACAACTGACAGAGCTCCACTCATGCTGACCAGCCATGGTTCAAAGGTACTGGTGCATCCCACAGGGACTGCAGGAGTTCAACTTATTGCAATATTGGTCCCTTATTTATGTGTTGGTACAGGTATGTTTACCTGTACCAGAAGCAGCATGCAGGAGCTTCTTTTTTGACATCTGGGAAAACATGCCAAATCCCCAATTTTACTGGTGCAGTATAAAACATACAAACTAATGCTGAACATTTTAAGGATTAGGAAATGTAGGCTTATTCCATTAAGTGCACAAAGACCTTTAGAAATTGTTTACAGAAATGTTTTGGCTATAGGAAGTTGATCATAGGCACTAAAGGACTTCTTCTTTAATTGGTAAAAAGATTGAGACATAAAAGGAATGAGACTTGCTTTTGCTAAATGTATTTAAGCTGTCCTTTTAATAATAAAAACCAGTTGTCTTCAAGAGGGATAACTTTTAAATATAAAAAAATAACACACCACAGGGAGCTGAAAGGAAAAACAAATTTAATTGTGTAGTCAAGGCCATCCAAACCACCCACCCACATATTAAGTGTTTTCTGGCTGCACAGACACTTTGGTTGCCATGGCTTAGCCAATGGTCTTTGTTTGAAAAGTAAACACCTTTGTTAAAAAATAAAAATATTACATGAAGTGAATAATCAAACTGTTATGGCAACATCCTGCTCCCTCTGAAATCAGCAGGCTACTTTCAGCAGGATGGATGTTAAATTTTTCTTGCCTGATTAACAAAAGCCGGGGTAGCTGCAGTGAGGGTACCAGGAGCTGTGCTGAACTGACAGCTGGGTGCACTGATGAAGGGCAGGCACGTCTGGTCTGACAAGGGGGCTGAGGGAGGATGAGTAGAGGTTAAGGCAGAGGAGGCAAGACTAGCAGGGGAGGGCTGTCAGAGCCACTGTATTCATTCTAGTGAATTAAATGTGGAATTTAGTTGTACAGACAGTCAACCTCCAGAGCCTGGGAGTTTTTGCTGGCATTGCTTTATTTTTTTATATAGATGCAGCTCTTAAGAGATGACAGTCATTTTATCAATGGGCTTGAAAGCAAACTGCCTCCAGTGCAGTGTGACAGATGCACATGGCAAAGCAGCCACAATCACTTCAGCCTGAACAAAATACTGATTGATATTCAGCCTGTGTGTCATCATACGTGGCTGAGCCTGCTGGTACTTCAAAATTACAGACATTGAGAGACTTAAAATTTCAACAAGCAGAAGAGTGAATCTAACAGGGCTATGCACAAAAAGCCTTTCCAAATACCCCTGAAATGCGGGGTTTCACCCTTCTGCAGTCAGCAAAGTTTGCAGATAATATGGGGGAGCTTTGTTAAGTGGGAAAAATGGGTCACTGCAACAAGAGAGATGAACTATTTGCTACTTTATCTAGAGACAGAGAGAGAGAGAGAGAAGGTTTTTAGTAACTGAAAACTAGAAAAAATGGCAATTGATACCAGTTTGGTACTCAAAGAGGGATGCTTCATTATGGTACACACAGTCTAAAGCCTTTTGGAGCAGGTAATCGAAGGGACCGATGCCAAAGCATATTTGCCCGTTATCAGCAACAATCTCTGAGAGGATGCTGAACTCAATTTGTCATATACTTTTCTTGGTAGCTGATATTATCCTCTACACAAAAAAATATCAGAAGCGACAAAAACTGTCTGGGAAATTGCCACTTCTACAGCCACAATTTGCAAAAGCAGGAAACAAAAGAGTGCTGGTATTTGGGGAGTGCAAGATTTGAGAGGTTTGTGAGGATGCTGTAGCAGATGAAAGGCAAAAGTAGCAACAACAACAACAACCAAAAAAACACAAAAATCTTGCAATGGCAGGCATTCAAAAGCCCCCACGCTGAGAGAAAGAGACATCAAGTCCATCTGAAAACTAGCGAAGGTAGATGGATGCCAGCAAAAATAATTACTTTGTAGAGACAGAGACGAATTTTTGGAAACAAACTGACAGGCTACTGGAGGAACCATCAGTTTTAACCTGACGTGTTAATGGAGTCCAAAATACCTATCAGTGCAAACAAAATGAGTAATAAAAAATAAAATGCACTTCACAAACCTTATTGCTTGGGAAGAGCCAGATAAGCAAAAAACATGTACCAGCAACAGTGTCCTTGAAGCCTGGCATTCCTAAAGAAATGGGGCAAACTCCAGACAGACATGGCACTGCCATGCTGAAAATGCATGGTAATTCATTAGGATGTAGTCCTGCGGTTAGAAAAAACGCCTATAAGTATATAATGGAGTACAGCTAAGGTGAACTGGTAGATCTATATGCTTGTCTTGAATAATCAGTCATATTGGTCGCTTCAGAAGAACCTAGAAGAATTAAGGGTATGAAAAAATATGCTGAAATAAATGAAAGCTGTTAGGCAGTACAACACCATTTTCCAAATAAGAAAATATGATGCTGATATGGCAGACTGGGCTAAGAGAAATACTGCAAGGTATATCCATGGTGATCAAATGTCTTCCAGAAGCATAAGCCAAATCAAAGTGACGGATATGCCTTTTTTATTTTTTAATTCATCAAATCTGATACTGTTGTCTAAGAGGTGAACAGAGAGCAAAGGGCTGGCTGGTGTGACCCTTTAGAGATAAGGGGTTTGATCAAGTCCATTCAGGTACATGTGTTCTGCTTCCACCGCTTTTAAGTCTCCATGTTACCAGAGCTCCTGATAAACTAAGGAACTGAAGAGTGAGGAGCACTTCCAGGAAAGATCCTTTTTCCTTGGCCTCAATGAACTTTCAGAGCTCTTTAGAGCACTGCACAAACCCTCTGCTGCAGGGAAGTCCTTGTTCTACTGACCTCCAGAGAGCTTAGTTTACATTACCAAGGGATTTTGCTCAATTCAGTTCCTTATTTGAAAGATTTCAGTTACTTGCCAAAATCCTTCTGGGGTATATGCATTGTTCCTTTTATCAGGAAACCAGGATTTAATCTACAGATATATATTTTTATGCCCTAAAATCAGAAAAATGTTTGAGAGAGAGAAAGAGAGAGGAACATTTCATATGCGAGATCTAAACAAATATCTAAAGAGTGTGCTGTCACGGTACATACACAGTTAGACAGAGATTCCCTGAGGAATAACAGAACATCAGTCTGACCCTGTTAAATTCAACTTTTGCATTCATTCAGTATATGCAGTGAAAATGTATCTTGGTCAAAAGTGGACTAAAATGCTTTGAAACAGCTGGGTTCATCTGGTATTTAACCAGGCATTCAATCTTGTATAGAAACAGGAGAGTGATGTGTTTGTTTCAGGGTTTTTTTTAAACTCATAATAAATACTGTAACATGATTTTCTGGAAAAACAAACCCAACACAAAAAAGCATACAACAAACTATAATGAAGACTTCTGATTCTATACTGGAGTATTAAAATAATTGTTATTCTTACTAATTTTAATTGCAAACATGGCTTCTGAATGTTCTCCTAAAATCCTGGTGACAAATTGCTATCCCTTGATAGTAAAATATCCTTTGATTTTTTTCGCATAAGTCATAAATAAGTCTCTGTGGGAATAAAAAAGTCATCTCACAACACAGTGATGGAGAACCGATCAAAACCTTTTTTGCAGTAACTTTCCATGTGACTTTTCCTTCTGGGTGTATCTGCTAATAACTGTATGGTTTCCAAACATGGAAACCATAAACGAAGAAAGCACTTGGCCAAACTATTATGCATTATGATAAGTAATAGAATGTGCACTTGCATTCACACAAATACAGTGTACAAGGGATGTTAACACAAAGAAAAGCATAAGGTTTGCTATCTATCTAAAAGATGCAAATGAATGCAGAATCATTTTGAAAAAAAAAGGTACTTCTTAAAGCATCTAGTTCCTCTCCATGTCAATACTAGATTGATCCTCAATACACCATCCATGTAGGTTGTTGGTTTTTCCCTCTGTCTTTTTATCTTACTTCACAGATATGTGAAATATTTAATTAGGAGCAAGAACGCCTATGAAACATAGCTGTGATACTGGAATGCAGCAGCAGTGACTCTGGCTGAAAGGAGCTCAGCTGATGAGTCCCTCCTGTCCTCTTCCTCCCCCTTCTCAAATCCAACCAGAAAATTCAGCTGTCACATGCCAAGATTTTTGTCTGTGAGCATACACGGGTTTCCAAGTAAAGCAGTGCCAAGGAGAGGCTGCTGCAATTAATACAATTAACAAAAATCCAGCAGAACTCTGACTCCCAGCCTGAGTCAAAGCCAATCAGTCCTTTCAGGAAACATCACCCCTGGCTCCACATGTAGCAGAGCAGTCCACGTGCTCCTGGGGTTTGCCCTGTCGCAAAGAGCGTGGCTCACGTTTCTGGATGCTCTGTGTGTCATGAGCAGCCTCGTGCTGGGAAATTGCACAGAGCAATCAACATCTTCCAGCCGTCCGACCGGAGCTCTTCTAGCAACTCTGGTGGCAATTCTAGGAATGATCCTGCATGTGAATGGGGAGTTTGATCTTCCTGAGAAGCAGGAACTACCAAGGGATTTACAAGGAGGGGCAGCATATCTCAATAGGAAAGTCATCCAGGAAGTCTCATTTCCAAGAACCAGCTGGTAAACAGTTTAGAGCACTCTGTTCACATCTGTAACACTCAGCAATTAATGAGGCACTCATGTACCTATAAAATAACCAATTCAGTCCTGTTTATTTATGTCACTGATTGAGCACTTTGTCACTGGCTTTGAAGAGGGAAAACTAGGCTGAGCCCCAGACACAAAATTAGGGAGTGCTGGCATGGTAAAACAGCCTATCTCCCCTGTTTAACAGTGATTATGGTCTTAGTTTAATGTCAAAGGTATTTGGAGTGGCCATTAGCAGGTAATTAATAGCTCGAAATTCCCTAATCTATGACACTGCTCATGATTATACCTTAAAACTTAGTTTAGAGCTGCTAAAATATTTGTCAGCAGGCAATACACAGCCTCAGACACCTTCCCTCCCCAGCTCTCCAGAGCCACGTGCAGAAGGGTGAGCGCAGCTCCCACCCAAAGCCCGAGTTCGCACTGGGAAACCCTTTTCAGACTGTGAAATTAAGTTTGCTTTTCCGCACTGACCCAGAGCCCCTGATCTGTAGAGACAGGCAACCTTCGGCGGGGTCCACGTTAGAAGAATACAGCTGCTCTTTTCTAACAGGAGGGAAGAAGGACGCTTTTATGGCCGTCCCTGAAGAGAGCCCTCTTACAATGCATCGCAGTGTCTAAACAGACCTACGTGATCTGATCCCACTTGGCAATAATGAGGGACTTGTATTCCTCAAGCTTCGGGGACCAGCTCGCCCGTCGGGCTGCAGATGCCAGCTCCGGTTACAGCGGCGGCGTGTTAAAAACCTGTGACATTTAAGCGGGGATGAAAATTAAAATTGTCTTTAACCATTGCCCGTGTATTTACCCTTTGCTTTGCTCTGTTTCCATAGCAATAAAGAAAAAAAAAGGGATCACATGCCTTCCCCTCGGAAGGGGCGGGCGGGGGATGGACGGGCCGCTGTTCTGCGGACAACCGCGCCCCGCCGTGGCTCGGCAGCGAGAGCGGCCCCGCAACCTCCCGCATCGCTCCCCCGGCACCGGGATCGGTCCCGCAACCTCCCCCATCGCTCCCTCAGCACCGGGATCGGCTCCGCAATCTCCCGCACCGCTCCCCCGGCATCGGGATCGGCCCCGCAACATCCCGCACCGCTCCCCCGGCACCGAGAGCAGCCCCACGCCCTCCCCGCACTGCCCGAAGGGCGCCGTGCACTGATTGCGCCCGATAATGAGGATGCACGTTGAGGAATTGGGTAGAAGGAGTTTGCTCCAAGCATTGCCAGACACCATCTAGGATGTGTTGCACTATCAAATCGTAGAGCCGTGAGTTGGAAGGGACCTTAAAGGTTATAAAATTCCAGCCCTCCTGCCATGGGCAGGGACTCCTTCCACCAGACTAGGTTGCTCATATCCCTGTCCCACCTGACCATGAACACTTCCAGGGATGGGACATCCCCAACTTCTCTAGTGACCTCTTCCACTGTGTCACCACCTTCTGAGTTAAGAATTTCTTAATATTAATCTAAACCTACCCTCTTTCAGTTCAAAGTCATTACTGCTTTTCCTATCACCACATGTCCTTAGTACCACAAACCTTCCAGGTACTGGAAGGCTGCTGTAACATTTCCTTGGAGCCTTCTCTTCTCTGGGCTGAACAGATGCAACTCTCTCAGTCTGTCTTCATATGGAAGTTCCAGCCCTCTGACCACCTTTGTGGTCCTCCTCTGGGCTCACTCCAATGGATCTATGTATTTCTTACATCAAGGTCCCAGAGTTGAACATAGTACTCCAGGTGAGGGTCTCAAGAGAGCAGAGTAGAGGGCCAGAATCACCTCCCTCGACCTGCTGACCACACTGCTTTTGATGTAGTCCAGGACATGGTTGGCTTTCTGGACTACAAGAGCACATTGCCAGGTCATGTCAAGCTTCTTATCCACCAACACCCCCAAGTTCTCCTCAGTGTTGGTTTCAATCCGTTCTCTGTCCAGCGTGTATGTGTATTTGGGATTGTCCCAACCCATGTGTAGGACCCTGCACTCGGCCTTGTTGATCTGTATGAGGTTCACATGGGCCCACCTCTCAGGCCTGTCTAAGTCCCTCTGGATGGCATCCCTTCCCTTGCATATGTCAACCACACCACAGAGCAGGTACAATCAGCAAACTTCCTGGGTTCAATCCTGCTGTCCATGTTGCCAATGAAGATGTTAAACAGCACCAGTCCCAATTTCACATGTTTATAGAAACCGCATTTATCTATACCAACATATAGGAGTGCTCACTGTTTTCTGATAGTAAAACCATGTGAAAGGCCAGGTTGCAAGAGGAAAAAACCTCCCCAAGAGGGTGGACACCTGTTCAAAAAGCAGCTCCTGGAAGAAAAGGGAAATCTGAAGACAAAAGAATGAAAATAATATTTGTCTCTTCCTTCACCCTCCATCAGTCTCCACTTACTCAAACTGGTGGTGTAGAAATCAACATTATGGTAGAATGCTGAATCTCTTCCATGTCCTCTGTGTGGGGCAAAAACCCCGTTGAAGCCAGTGAGGGGACCAGATTAAAAAAAAAAGTTGTTGCCTCACTGTTAGTTCTGTCATCAGCATTTGGCCTGGAATATTTGATGAACTCAAGGGAATTTTTACCTGTCTGAGCACAAACAGCAGTTAGTCAAGGCCAACAGAGCATGCCAGCTGCTGCCCCATTATCTGTCTGCATCCCATCAAATATTTTACTATAGCATCATAAAGTATAGTATGTGGTTCCTACAACTTTGAAGTTAAACTTCATAGAGAAGTTAGGAGAAGCATTGTGATATAAAAAAGAGCCTCCTGTCAAAATAGGATTTACCATTTTTAGACTATTTTAGCATTAATAATTGTCAAATTGCTAATTAAGCTGATTCTACATCTTTGTTATTATAAATTCTTAGCAAAATTTAGTTGGAAGACCTCAGGAGATCATGTCCCCAAAGGAGAGCTACCCTCCAAGCTGTGTCACAGGACCTGATATCTAGAACACCTTTGCAAACCACAAGAGCAGGACTCTCAGGGCACCTGTTCCAGTGCTGAACCAGGTTCATGGTGAAAAACTTCCCCATTATGCACAATTTAAATTTTCTTCTTGTGATTTGTGACTGTTGCCTCCCATCCTTTTACTTTCCTCATCTTTGCAAATCCCTTTTATGTAGGGAAAAGAAGCTCCCAACATGCAATGCCTGGTATGCAGAACAGGAACAGGCATGGGTCATCTTCTCATTCTCTCAGCCTATGTTTTCAGAGCAGATGTTAGATGAATGCAGGAAAGGAAGCAAATCAATTGCTCTGTCTTTTCAAAACCTTTACCGTACAAAATAATCAAGCAATAATGGCTTCTACTAAGCAAAAATGCTCCTTATGTTGATGGCCATTGCAAAGGAATTCAATGCTTTTATAGAAGAGGATGAAGACACAGCTTTCCTCAAGATATGAAAGTGACTTAGCATAAGAACCAGAAAGCAAACTTTCCTAACCCCGAACTGTCCTTTGCCTTGGAGAGGTTCACAGGATGAATAGCAATATGGTTGCCTCTGCTGGCTTTTAAAAGTTTGTTTGTTTACCAGAATTGATACACAACTATCCTGATTTTGTCTGGGATAGAGTTATTTTTCTTCCAAGTAACTGGTACAGTGCTGTATTTTGGATTTGGGATGAGAATAATGTTGTTATCACACTGATGTTGTAGTTGTTGCTGAACAGTTCTTAGACAGCATCACAGTCTTTTCTGCTCCTCACCTACCTCAAGAGCAAGGATGCTGGGGGTGCACAAGCAGTTGTGAGGGGACACAACCAGGACAGCTGGCCCTATCTGAGCCAAGGGGTATTCCATGCCATACAGCATCATGCTGAACAATAAAACTGGGGGCAGCTGCTGGAGGGTGGTTGCCCGCTGCTTGGGCACTGGCTTGACATCAGTCAGTGAAAGGTGGGCAATTGCATTGTTCATCACTTGTTTTGCATATTGTTCTATCTTTGCCATTTTCTCCCCTTCCTTTTCTGTCCTATTAAACTGTGTTTATCTCAACCCATGAGTTTTACCTTTTTTCTGATTTTGTCCCCCATCCTGCTGGGAGTGACTGAGTGAATGGTTGTGGGGTGTTCAGCTGCCTGCCAGCTTAAACCACAACAACAAAATATCTGTAGTTGTCAAATAATTTTTCTTGTATCTTGGAGACCTAATTCAGGCTGCAATGAGATCTGTACTGTCAGAGCCAGTCTGGTGCTGCTATCCAAGCTGGCTTCTTCAAGGTTAATATGGGCATGTTTATAGTTCATAACGTATAGTTTCTAACATTTAACATTCAATAAATCAAATACATTGGTGGGAAGAAGGAAACTACATATCTAATAGAAAAAATATAGAGGCAGAAATTAGAAATAATTAATTGTTTGGAATGGATGGAGAATATGTTTGGAGCATGTTTAAGTAATTTTTTGGTTTTAGAAGAGACTTTCTATTACAAACGTAAAAGTACTTTTCAAAAGTGTTGTTCTTTGGTTTCAGATGCATCTCAAGCAAACATCTTGTCAGGACTTATTTTGGTGGAGTGGTGTGGTATAAGGGTATGAGAAACAAGGTATTTTCATACTATTTTCCAAGTGGGGATCTAATAGGTATATTTGATAGTTATGAACAGATCCACAGCTTTTGACTAGCCAGAAGCTTTGCACAACTTAGAAATGCCAGCAGTCATTAATTTTGTCTGTATTTAAACAAGAAAAAGTTCAAACTGCATAAAAAGCCTTTGACCTTCTTTTGAATAAATCAATGTTTTTTTTTCTTCAAATAACAAGAAATTTTGCTGCAGGACATGATAAATAAGGGAATAAAGTTTATTGAAACTAAAAATAAGTTTTATTAGTTGATCCAGTATCTTTTTCCGAGGATGGAGAACAAAAAGCACATGGCATTTGTAGCTCTGTGATTTATATGGTCATATATGAATGTAAACACCCTGAAGACCACACACATTTTTGCCAATTCATGACCACATTTTGCTTCTGCAGTCCTATCTGATGCATCTACTGGCAGCTCACATCAAGGTTTTTGACTTGCTGTGCATGTCCTTCCTGGAAAATTGCCATTCCTGTTGAGGGTGTCTATGTTTAGGTCTTCCCCACAGGGGTGAGAGAAAACTCTAGAGTTTATTAAAGCAACTCTAGATTCAGAGCTTGAAGGGAGATTGATGGAAAAAGCAATACAATTTCAGAAAAAGAACAATTCAGGACCAAGTCAGTGATTGTCCCTCTGTCCTTCACACTGGAGAAGTCACATCTTGAATCCTGGGTTCGGTTCTGGGCCCCTCACTTACAAGAAGGACATTGAGCTGTTGGTCCAACAAAGGGCAACAAAGATGGTGAAGGATCTGGAGCACAGATCCTTCAAGCAAAAGTCTTATGAGGAGCAGTTGAAGGAGCTGGGATTGTTTAGTCTGGAGAATAGGAGGCTGAAGAGAGACCTTACCCCTCTCAGCAACTATCTGAAAGGAGATTGTTGCTGGGGCAGGGGGGTGGGGGTCGGTCTCTTCCCACAGGTAACAAGTGACTGAACCAGAGGAAAGAGCCTCAGGTTGTGCCAGGGGAGGTTTAGATTAGGTATTAGGAAAAATGTCTTTACTGAAAGGCTGCTTGGGCACTGGCAGAGGCTGCCTAAGTGGAGTTGTCATCCCTGGAAGTATTTAAAAGATGTGTAGATGTGGTGTTTAGGAAGATAGTTTAATGATGGAGTTTGCAGTGGTGGGTTAATGGTTGGACTGAATAATTTTAAATGTCTTTTCCAACCTAAACAATTCTATGTTTCTATTACTCAATATTTTGAAGATGATCTGTAAGTCTTAGGCTTGGGACAGGAAACCTCCCACAGCTCTCCTGCCTATCGTGGCAAAACTTATATGGGAAAAAACCGACAGATCTACTCAAATACACCAACGTAGTCCAAAATGTCTTTTGGCTCTTGTGTCCAGGAGATGGGAGAAGAACCTCAGCATTTTCTGCCAATTTTAAAGTCAGGAAATACCTAGTGAAAGTATGACTGTTTAGATACTGCTGGCAATCACAGACTCTGGCACTGTGAGAACAGGCTGCTAGGAGTATTTAAGGGTAGAAGAATCACACAGAGAAAAGTGTTCCTTCAATGAAAGTGACCAAGACAAATAAGCCAGACATCATGGCCCATATAAGCACACTGCCAGAGGTTCACCAGATGCACTGTGATAATGCAAATGCAGCCTGCCTGCCTGTGTGCCTCTGGACCAGTGCATCCGTTTCTGAAGAGGGCTTCAGGTTTCTTCTTTTTTTGACATTTTTGTTCCTCAGGCCTCCCGCCACTTGTCTGAAGCAGAAAGACTCCTCTGCCTCATCTGTAATATGTGACGGAAACGGATGAGTCCCAACGGAGAGCAGAGCAACCTTTGCACTTCAGCTGCTTGGCAGAAGTGCAGCAGAGCCTTTCAGATCCTCCTCCAGAGCCCTAGGATGTTGACAAGGTTCAGAGGTGTTTCCTTTTCGGTTCTGCTTTCTGCAAAAAGAAAGTGCTGGTGATCAAATTAGAAAAAAATATGTCACTCCCCATTTGCTGGCAACATGCAACAGACAGATTAATAACTAGCTGGCACAATTTTCCTTCTTTTTCCTTTTTGCTTATTCCTCAAACTTTAACACAATAGTAGAAGAGAGATGGAAAAATTGTCTGACTGTTTTTCTTTGCAAATGACTTGTTAAAAACCAAACTGTATCTTGAACAATCCCAAAGATGATGTAAAAGTCCACAGCCAGTTAGGACATTGGAGTGAAATTGCAGTAAATTCACTATACTTGTATTCAAGTGGGGGTTCTTTTCTACTTGGGTATCAAAAATATATATACACTTCGGTAAAACTCTTCTTTCTTTAACCTCATGGTCATTCCTGCAAACTGAGGGCCACATTTTTAAAACCCAAGACCAAAATGTTGGGAATTTATTGGTAGAGTTAATAAGCTACTCCAAAAGCTTGGTGTTCACACCTTATTTGTTCTGTCATGAACAGCTGAATATGCTAAGAACAGCGTACTCACTTATACATGGAATAATTTTGAAAAAGTTGTGACAGACTTTATCTAATGGATGATTTTAATGGGTAGTTGATCGCATCAGTCACTCCCCTCCTTCCCTCTATCCCTTCCTCAAATGTTCAATCGAATGTTCAATGAGAAAGACTAAACCAGAGAGTTTAGGAGAGTTCTGGGCTATCAGGAAGTGGTCTGTGTGGCAAAAAGAGTTGAGGGAAAGATATAACAGAGCTCAGATTATTTCTTAATTGGAAGAAGTCTCGACCAAAGCCAAGATGCTCATGTCTAGGTCCTCAGAGATGTGTGGAAACTCTGATGTAAGTCAGTCATACAAATAGAAGAATGTGTTTAGACACCTTTGAATTTCTTGGAGTTAAAGTCCCCTAAAAAATCTTCCTCCAATTCTGATCATCACAATAGAGACCCCTATGTCAAGTAGCCTTGAAATAACATATAAAACTGAACTTTGTGGCAAAATTTAAGATTTGAAGAATGAAGTTCTCAGTACAAATGAACTAATCATCATAATCCTGATGATTTTAGAAAAAAATTTGAACGGCATCTGGATCATTTATTCTCAGGGATTAAATATTCATTTATATGATTATATTTCACTGCCAATAATGAGAATTCTTGCTAATTGAATCAGGAAAACAGCAGAAATTATTTCTGAAACAGATTATGAACTGATCTTTAGGAGCTGACTTTTTTTTTGGGGGGGTGGGAAGTGGTGGGTGGCTGGGGGAGGGAAAGTGTTTTGAATAGTGTACTATTCAAAATAGTGTACTAGTAAGATCAAAAACCAAAGTGAAAATTTCCAGAAGAAAATTTGAGCCCATATAAAATGAAGGCATATGCAGAGAAATAACAACAAAGGGTAAAACTACTGGACTACAAGAATAAGTGATCCTTTGCATTTGTTTATTTGCACAAACTTGTAACATGGATTTTAGCTGAAATTAGAACATCACTGTAGTCTTCTAACATAGCACTCATAGTACCTGAAAAGCACAAACTGCCCTAAAACAGCACAGGCTGTTTTTGTGATCGCTGCCTACTCAAGTACAACCAGGAGTGTAAGATCTTTAAAAGAATATAAGATATATAAAAGAATACAGGCATTAAGGTCACCCAGTGGGTCACATCCAGTCTCCCAATATCACAAGAAGCCATGTCAGACAGTCTCTTTCGTAAACAAACTAAAAAAACCACACAGTCCGGAGTTAATGATCTGGACAGCAGCTAGAACACCCCCACCCAAGAGGACATTGATATGTTTTCCCCATGGGAGACTTCTCACCAGGATCTGGCAACAGTCTGACTCTTGGAGATGGACAGGAAAGAACCCCAAGTGCCTGAGACAGCTTGAGAAGTGACCTTCACATATGACTTGAATGGAGTCATTGTGTACAAAAAGAGTAACAAAACTTTTTTCCCAATCTCTATTTTGGTATAGGAAATTGTGTAGATAAAGAAAAATGTATTTATTTTAGCAAAAAGAATGGTTACATTCTAACAGAACTCAGGTTAACCATATACCTGACACCAAAGCTCTCTTGTAGCTGCCAGTCAAGTTATTTAAGGTGTTTATCAGCTGCAGAAAACAGATGAACACAGCCTGTATTAGCTAGTGTTGTATTTCCTGAATTAACTATAAAGGACAGAGTGTTATACTTAAAAATATAGTCACTTCCCTGTATTTCAAATACATCACTTATGTCTTACTCATGGTCATACCAACCCATGATGTGGGACCAGTTGCTTCACTCCTTCACAGATCATTGTCCCCCTGATGGGCACTGCCTGCTAATGCAATGACTTCTCATGAAAAACCCTGGTAGCATTTCTGGATGAAGTGAGTAATGTGTATGCACAGAAGACAGTGTAGAAGAATTTGTACCAAGTTTGTCTTCTCTGTGCCCTTTCAGTAGTAGACAGCACTTCCACTACTCTCTGGGAAAACTGCACTCTCATTATGCAATGTGCTTCTCCTACTGCATTTCAGGCCTGGCAATTCCTCTGTTTTATGCCATCTCTCTCCAAGGCACATGCATGTGGTAGAGAAGACTTCACCAAGAAGGTTCGTGACTTCATTTAAAATACACAAAGAAGGATATTTAGTGAAAGCCATTTTATGTTGGGGAAAAACAATGCCATATCTAAAAATATCTTTACTTCCTTGCTTCCTAACTTGACAGAATTACAGCCTAGAATCAAACAAGAATAAGCCTATAAATAAAAATAAATGTGTCCATGCAAGATTGCTTATTCACTCTCAGAACTTGGTAGACAGACACTAGTTACTCCAAGGCAATTAATCTTTTGGGGGGTTGTGTACAGCTGACCTTCTCTGAACTCTGCAAGTAGTGATTATTTCTCTGTCCTTGAGTCCACTCTGTTTACATTAGGAAACCACAGACAAAGACTTAAATTTTGAACAGATATGCTCAGCAGCTTTCATCTTCCTTGCATTTATCCCATTTGGTTCACAACCTGGGACTCTGTCCAGGAGATGATTAAATGAACAGACTTCTAAGTCCACATGTCTGTCTCATTCCCCATTGATTTATATTGGATAAAATAATACATGACAAAATACATCAAAAAGAATTTCTGGGGCTGAGGAGACAAACCAAGGTGAGGAGGAACTGGTTTTATATCTCTCCTTCTCCCTCTCAGCTACCACTCCAGCTACACAAATCTTCTATTTAGCATCCAGCTCAGGAAGCATCCGCACTTTGCCAGGACACAAAAGTGCTGAAGACAATGAAGTATTTTATTCTTTTTTACTGTTTATTCCTTGGGGTTTGTTGGTTGTTTTTTTTTGTTTTGGGTTCTTCCCCCTCCCCACCCCCCCAGTCTTCTGAGTCTGTGTTTTGTACACAAGAAATCCTGATATGTTTTCTGCAGACTCTTGTAGTCATATGTCTAGATAAGCTTAGGATGAGCCTTTACACCAGGCTGTCTAAATGTTGTATCCATGCTCTCTAGATGTTGCCTTGCAAATTATTTCTAGCATCTCTGTCATTTTCCACCCCGACTTACAGTACTAGTCCTTCCAAGCAATGTCTTAAGGGAAGCCAGCTGGCATGAGGGGTTCTCTATGTCTTGCAGAATGAGGTCCTAAAGAGAGGAGTGTTGTCTGAATGCAGTTTCACTAGATGGGCAGAGCAGGTGAAGCTGATGAAGAGCTTTTGGCTTGCCAAGCAACCTTTTTGCAAACAGCCATACTGAGGCTCACCATGCTCCTAGCTAGGCAGGTACAACGGTGTGCAGCAGTCACCTACCTCCTTCAAACTCTTCTAAAAGTGTCCCTGAAGGGGAAAGAGAGGGAAGACAATGTCCTGGTGTTTGTCACCACCTCTCATGTGTGCAAAGTACAGTCCCTCAGTACCATGCTGATGTTTCAGGCTCTGTAATTGTGTTCAGACTGTGTATTTGCAGCAGGGCCGCAGTCTGCAGCCCACACAGTATCTCTGCCTTTCAGCTTTTTCTGTGAAGTTACTCTCCATTGCAAAACACAGCAAATAAAGAACAATCTGCCCCCAAATTGGAATTATTTCTGATCTGAGCTCCTATTTACCCAGGAGCCAACTTCAAAATCAGACTTGACTGCTGAGCATCTTCTCTCACAGCTGTTTCTTACCTAGAGTATAGTCCTTTCAAACTTTAAGCTAACCACTGCAGCTCTACACTCCAGAAGGAAGAAGCAGAGGAAAAGTCAAGCTTCTCATTTTTGGCCCAAACATGAGATAACTTGATATAAGAAACCTTGGTAAAATAATTATTAAAATATTTTTATTGGAAAACAAGTCTACAGTGCTCCATCTCTGCTCTCAATGCAGTATCAGTACCAGCAGCTCAAGGATATGTTAAACACACTAATGGATCCTCCTCGTCTGTGAAGGCGTTTCAATGCCCTGTAAGGATTCATGCTGGCACTTCAGTGGTCTAAATGCTGTTAATTCTAGGCTTCACTGGAAAGGAAAACTCTCCCTGCAGTGACAGGTAGATATGAACAGGTTATTTTTGTGTTCTTTGAATATAATAGTCCTCTTCCCCACTGCCTTCCACAGTCTCTACTTTTAATAGGTTTTGCATCTTATTTTTATATTAGTCAATTCCTCAGTTTTACATAAATCATAGCTTCATAGAAAGAAAAATATCTTCTATTTCCAGGATTCTCAGTAGATAGAACTAACTGCTCTGCAAAGGTTTCTTCTTCATCATTTCTAAATGTGTTTTGGGAGGTCATTGAGCCCACGTGCACTTAGTGGCTGTAATTCCTGAACTAGAGCTACAACATTCATCCCTTTAGCTGCAGAAGTAATATGAGAGCAATTAGCACATGTTCAGAGGAGCATAAAGTAGTACAAGCTAGAAGTTCAGGACTCGTGGCTTTTATTACTAGCATTGGACATGATTTTAAAAATATTTTATTGCTGTGCTATAGGAAAGGGAATAAAAAATTTCTCCTTTCCTACCAGTCAATTTCACCTTTCATCTTACCTGTGGACCAATTGCAAACCCTTCTGCATTCCTGATCACTATGGCTCAATTTAAGAGTTTCCGTAGCAGCTAATACATGCAATTTTTCCAGAAAAATATGTAGCATTTAAGAGCTTGGGACTGATCTCCCTGTCTTAGGAGTTTGAGTACACCACTGGAATGAGTAAAAAGTCTTTATTCTGTAATATCTCTGGATTAGTTAATGATAGCACTAATTAATTTTTAACAGCAGAACAATTAAGTCGGATGTTGCTAAAATATGGAGTTATTAGGGCTTCCTCAAGTGTGGTGCAGTATTTTCATCACAGATCAAAATCTTTTATCAATTACCAGCAGAACGATGAATGGTGATGGAGAGAGTGTTCACATTAGTGGTAATGTATGTCAGGATTACATTCTGCATTTGCAGCTTCTCTCTAACTCTGGTGCAAACCAACAAAGATATTTATGCAATAAACTGAAGTGTGGCTACTCTATCATGCAGTAGATAAGCATTCATCTACATGCTTCAGCTTTTCTCCTGTTAGTCTTCTGCACTAGAAGAGTAGGGGATGGGGACAGGATCTGAGTGTGCATGAGCGAAATCTGTGGAAAGCAAGCATCCGCACCCAAGAGCACAGGCAGAGATGACAGAGGAATAGGAGCAATAAAGAATTACAATGTGAAGCCTCAAACTGTACTGAGTTCAGCTGATGTCCAGGCCACACAGACATAGTTAGGTCAGAGAAGTCCTTCAGCTCCCTCAGAAATTACAGTGGACAGAGCTTGTCAACAGTTAAAACAGGAAATGCTGCCTGTAGTGGAAATTCACTTTGCATTTGTTGGGAGGTCTGACAGGGCAGAGGTAAGGTGTTTGTAGCACATGGCTACAGCTGGGTCAAGGCTGGACAAAAGTGATGTTCCTCTTTCTGCAACAAGGAGATCTTTGGAACACTTTAGAGGACACCTCTTATGATACCAATGAAAGTCAATCCAACTTTTCTGATTGAAAAATCAGAAGTCTCCCTTGAGCTCTAAGAAACCAAAAGTAGCTGTTAACAACCAGGATCACAGAAAGAAGGTCCTTTCTCTTGTTGCTGAGCAGCTATGGGCTTTGTCTCAGCAACACCCATCTCTTAGTCCCACACTTCTTGAACTCATCTCCATATGAGAAATTCCTGGACAGAAAAGAGATCAAAGGAAACTGGATTTCTGGATTTCTAATCCAATTTCTGTTCAGCCACACAATGGATTTGCCCTTCAGTTGCAGCTGTGGGCCAAGTGATGACAGATGCTGTACAAATGGATCAAAAAGGACGATTCTTAACATGAATATCACTCTCTCCAAAGTAAGACTGAATAAAGGCCAAGAAAGAACATCTGGGTACAGGCAAATTGCAAAATCCAACAAGACCTTCACACCACTATGCTGAACGTGATATGGCCATGTTCTCCCATCTGTGCAACTGCAGTCAGAATTTAGGAAGCTTGCTGGTTTGAGTGCTGGAAGCCTGCCTTATTTGCAAGAAATGAAAGTGAGAGCAACCTGTCTGCTATTTCTAAATTCAAGCTAATAAAACATAACATGGGAATGTTTTGGAAGCAGGAGCAATGTCGACAAGTAAACTTTAGTTTTCAACAGCTTTGCCAGTAATGTTTTTCACCTTATTTTGGAGAACAAGGGAATTTATGGAAACATCACAGCACAAAATTATGAAAGAGAGAAAATTATAACTTTAGAGGTGGGCAGTGAAGGATGTTTATTTTCCCTTATGAAACATAATTTTTGGGATAGAAGTTAAAAGTTCCTGTGAGAACCAGAGGACTGATGTAGTGATGTGCTATAAAGTCTGGGCTCTCTTTTATCTAGTCCTGGGTGAAAGAAAAGTGATTTGCAAAGATATAAACTACTGGTTTATCCTAGGCAATTCATTTATTCTAGCTGTCCAGTTAGGTCCCTAGTTTACTCTCTAGGAACTGCTGTTCCATATAAAATTTTATGAATTATGTCATTTGGAAAAGGATTACTATCTTCAGAAAAAGTAGGCAAGCAGTGTTCAGAGACCTCTGGGACTGTGATGTAGAGGGACTGCTTGGATATGACATGGAACGAAAGAGGGTAGATATGTAGTGAAGGGAAAGTAAATGAGCGAGTGTGGGGAACATGGGAAGGTAGGCTGAGGTCCTGGAAGCTTGCAAATCATGCAATAAAAGGTGGGAGAGACATGAACTCTAATTTTGATGAACTAAACGCAGTAATAACTCATGCCACTGACAGGAGCTGGAACCTTTGGTTTTTGCTTTTGGGAGTGTTTGGAAATTTCTCACAGTGTTTAAAGAGACAGCAGATATCAGATCACAAAACTGCATATAACAGAGCCAATTGAATCTTGAGGGAAAAGAAACAAATTCTTCAGAAAAATAAGAAAACCTGAACCATTACAGTAGTTAGAAAGTATTTGGAACAAATGAACCCTTGGACCAGAGGTGAGGTATTAAAATGTGCATGGTAAATATATTCAAAAGTCCATTATGCTGGTGCTGCCCTGTATCTAGCATACCAAATATGTGGCATATCTATGTGGCACTACACAGCTATGGCAGAGAAGCTGCTCGGATGAGGGATTGAAAAGCTGAGAACTACAACATTTCATGCTGTTACAGCAACACACCAGAGAGGATTGGTATAACTTAACACTGAACTTTCTACACTTTCTTACACTGAAGAATCCTACATAAAATACCACAAAGTGTTGAAAGATTGTTTGGCAAGTTGGCTTCAAAATGTAGAAAACAGCTTGGTTTACTGAAGCTTGTCAAGTATTTCAGCAGTCCTTTTCAGAGAACTTTGAGACACTGTTTTCTGTGCAGTTTGTCACTCGTCACTGCATGGTAACATACGAAGAAATAAGGCAAGATTAGTTTTGACACAATAATTCCTGCTTTTAAGATGATGTTATTGGCCCACCTCTGGTAGTGGTTTGGATAGACGCAATGAAGCAGTGATGAGACAATACCATAACCCCCCTAATTTTCCAACTAGAAGACAAATGATGAAACCACGTGAAAAAAAATATTTGATTTTTATCTCTTTTAAACCTCCATTTATCTCACTAACCGAAAGAAATTTGCCATGGCCATGACATAGACAGCAGTGGTCATGAACCAGGAAGTTCAATATGTGGACTCTGTTACCTGGAGACAAACCTTCACCTCTAAAGGTTGTGAGCAATTCTCAGTGAAGTCAGCAGGTTCAGATTTCGTCTCAGCACATTCTGCCTATCTGGATTTTCTCCCCAGCCATTGGAAAGACATAGACGAGCCTGACTGGTCTGAAAATGTACCACTGTCTGTTCTTGACACTACTTCTTTCTCTTAGGATGAGTGATCTCCTGAAAGTATTTATTTAATGCCTATAGAGTAAATTAGAAATCTAACTTTTAAACAGATTGAAAAAGGTAATTTCCAAGACTCATTAAATCTTCTGTGTGTGAATTGGCCTGAGGGCACCTTGTAACAAAGCTTGAGTGAGAATTGTGAAGCTTTTGACAACAGAAGACTTGAATCTGGTAGAATGAATCTATTGCACAGACAAATAGCTACCAAACCTAATAGTATGGGAAAATTCCACATTTTGTTGCATAATTTATTACATAAAATGTTCCTTTCATGTGGTTGTGTTGCTAACAGCTATGTGCACATTCCTTGAATGGTCCTGGCGCAGAGTGTAGGACAGCTGCTCCTGTGCAGGAAGAAGGATGCACATCTAGCATACTGAGATGTCATTTTAGTCCAGTCTCCCAAAGGAACAAGATTTGCCTCATCATACTCACAGTGTGTCTGTCTATCTCCACAATTAATTTTTGAATAACTTAAAGAAATAACTTTAAGAAAAAAATGGCAGCAAAGTACTAGTTCAAAGAAAATAGACAGATTGCTAGCATAGTTCTAGGTGGAGAAAGGCTTCAGCAACACTTCAACCCTTGTTAGTTATCAGCAGATCCAGACAGAGAGCACACATTTTGAAGATCACATATTTTTAAGAGCACACATGAAGAGCTCAGCTGTGAGAAAAAAAATCTGTAAAATATTTTTGCATCAGTGGAGGGGTGGAAGAATCCAGCCATGAAACCACTTACATGTATGTGGACTGACTGGAGAGGAATCAAATATCAGGCTCAGTATGAAAACATTCATGTCTTCAAGTCTGAAGGCATAGATTGCTCTTTAATGCATTAACAGTTATAGTCAGAGTACAAAAGAAAAGGCTGTCATTAGACTTGAGAAGAGGAAGCTGTTAGGGCTGGTAGCTGCCAAATATTTGCTAATCATGCAAAGCCTGCAGTGCACACCCTACATGGTGCACACACGTGCGTGTGTCCGCATATTTACTGCTCATAACTCTACTGCAGAACCAACGAGGGAATGATATGAGTAGTGATTTGAGATAAAGCACTTCTACCATCAGGCCTGAAAATTCCACTGGGGTTTGAAAGCCAGACTGTATACTTGTAATATACTTGGTTCCTGCTGATGTACCACTTCCAGCAGTAAAAAATAAAAGATGGTTGGAGACAAATTCTAACTTCTGTAAGTCTTGCATTGTTTTCTCGTCTTTGGATCAGATCCCAGGAAATCTTCTACCCTTGCACAGGCACAAGTCAGAAAAGTATTTCATCTTGCATCAGTAAATCAGCTAACAATTTGAACAACAAATGAGCCAAAGCCACAATTTTCTTTTTCTGTAGTGTTATAAAGAGAGATCTGAGGAGTTCACTCATGAGTGCTGGTTTCATAAGCAGAGCTGAGGAAATGGGTATATGCATTTTTCATGGAAGTGTAAAATTTCCAGTCACATTTTCCTTTGAACTCACACCCTCCATTGTGTCTGTGAAGAACTCCAAGAATCTGCAGAAAACAAGGCAGAAAAGGAAAATCACATTTTTCCCTACTTTACAGCAGCAAAGGAAAAAGTCAATATTAACTTGGCCTTATTCCTTACTTTACATCTAATAGTGAACTGTCCATAATAAACTATCCATCTTGGCCAACACTTGGAAAATCTCAAGTTATCTGGGAGGGGATTGTCTGCTGTAAACTCCTCAGTATTGTAGAGGTTACCTATCATTTGGTTTTTTACTAACACCTTTTAATAGAAGTAACAGCAACAACAAAATCTCAGGTTTTAGTTTGGTTTCTCTTCCATCATCACCTGACCTTGGAGACACCTTTGGTGCCTTAGGTCAATAGAGCAGGAGAGTGTGAAGGAGGGAAAGAGGTAAGTCAAGTTCTGCTTCAGACAAATCTGGCTTAACAGTATCCAATTTGGTTGAGGCTATGAGGACAAATCCAGTCTAGGAGTGTTTAAGGTAGGTCCCACATTTAAGATACTCATTTTTTGTAATAATAACTTGTGGAAGTGAAGTTCCAGTTTCCCTACAGCACCTTCTTTCTTTCTTTCTTTCTTTCTTTTTTCATTTAAAAAGGAAGAGATTTTATTGCTGCTCTGTTTTGTAAATATTTTTGCAGAGGAGCAAGGCAGTTTTGCAGAAGTACTACTGGAATTTTTGAAAAAGTTTTCTGAGTTGCTCCAGGGTTTGGGGTTTTTTTATGTCAAATCAATTGTCTCTAGAGTCAACTCCTTAATATTAAAATATTCTGATTCTTGTGAGTTTGTCAGTCACAAAGGTCATAAACAAACTAAAGGCAAAATCAGGAAACCCACAGGTATTTCTCCCAATATAGGCAGATACTGTGTTTCTAGCTATCTACTTCAATTTAACTGTCCTTCCCACAGTCCTTTTTCTTTTGTGGGAAACTATTTAAAAATAAATACACTTATTTCAAAATAGAGAAATTATTAAAGACATAAGCCACTTGTCAATACTGTGGTATTATATAAATATAATAATATATTACAATATCTATTATACATAAGATAAATAATGTAGTACTGTGGTATTATATAAATTTGTTTATTCAAAACAATGCTTTAGACAGAAAATAGCACCAAGGTCTGAATGGTTTTCTTCACCGTTTTTGATGTCGTTTAGGTAGTGACATTCAACAAGTGGCACAGATGACTAGCAACTTTTACCTTTGGTGGAACATTATGTGGTGTATATATATAAATATATATATATATATATATGGCTTTTCCTTTGGAGTTAACTCCCAACATTTTGAAGTATTTAATGAGACTCACAACAAAGGGTGTGATTCCTTCCTAAAGCACCACCTTTCCAAAACAAGAGTCTAAACATCCTAAAACAAGAGCTTACACTGGAATTCTAGCTTTCATTTGCAAAAATAATAATTAAAAAAAATTACATATCTAGATGCTACAGTCACAGAGTAAAGTTGAAAATCGTGACTCGAGGCAAGAAGCCAGACAAACAAGCTCAACTGCTTGCTAATTAATTCTTTTGTCTGGGTAATGCTTTGGAGGACGGCTCATAAGTAGCTGGGGTTGACAATACGAGTTTTGGGACACAATACAAACACAGAAAGTGTAAGGACTGTCTGCACCATCGTGTTCTGGTTATGGTCGTAGCAGGGTAGGCAAAGGAAGGGAAAGTATTTCAGTGTTGAGAGTCCTTGCATAGTAGATTGAAACACAGTTTGGGTGTGAATAATTGCAGTGAGAGGCACGAGCAGCCAGGGTAATTGCCCAGAGCCCCACTGGGTTAAACTAGGGACATGCACAAGCCATCTGCTCTGCAGATGGAAGGGTGGGCCCGTGCCCTGGTCTTCCACAAATTTAAGACCGTCTCTGGCCATTGAATAACAGCTGAAAGGATGTGCCTGTAGGTCTGAAACCCACCACTTCCCTAAGCCACCTTAAGTTATATGTAAATCACAGGCAAGTAAAGTTTCCCAAAGACACCTATCTCCAAAAAGAGTAAATAAAATCTTTGAAAAGGGAAGGAGAGCAATCCAGCACATGGGGCACATGCCCATTGGCCCAAATATCTTGATTGCCAGTTCCGGTTTACACCAGCAGAGAATCTGGTGCCATCCCAAATGCTACTCCCAAGCTTTCTATGCCTACTCTGGAGCAAGCAGCAAATTTCTCCAGCTCTGCTGACTTGAGTTTCCTGGTCTAAAATGAAGACTGTGGTAGTGTTATATGTTTTTAGAGCCTCTTCTTTGAAAGAAAGGTGCTAAACACATCCATAAGCAAATAAAAATAACAGGGGAGACACTGATGAGAGACTATGGTTGAAAACAAGGCAGAAAAGTTACAAATGAGGATAACGCAGCAGGGAAGTCTGCAGCTGGGAGAGGGAGGAGGGGTGTGTGAAGAGAAGATAGCTTTTATTTGAAACACATGTGTGCTGGTTAATCACGGCTGGAACCTGGGATCGGGTGAGACTCTGTAGTGGAGAGGGGGTGGCAGACACAGGGAAATTGTTTTTTATTTCAAACAGATGTATTAACAATGGCCTTATGCCGATGAAACTCAATAAAGAAGAGATTTAAAGAGGGGTATACTGTGATGGGAATTTGTAGCTGGGAGGCAGAAGGGAAGATGATCATTTGCAATAGACGTATGTAATCACTGTGAGCGCTCAGTGCCGAGACAAGGGTGGGACTGCAGCTGCCAGAGCAAGTGAAAGGAAAAGCCCGGCCGCTGCTGCGGCAGAAAATGGGAAGAAGGGATAGGCTGGTCCAGCAGGAAGGGAGGAGGAAATGTATGAAATAAGATGTATATATATGTATATATTTGCAAATGATTCCTTGCAAAGCTGAAATGGCTACTTTAATAGGCCACATTCAAGAAATATTCCTCTCAATCCTGTAAACATTTTCTCTCTCATGGCAGGATGTCTCATACCTTCTTAGCATTTATAGCCTGATGCCTGAACATGATCCTTGTGCTTTCGTCAATAAATTCATATCTTTTTCATTCAGTGAAGTTAGAATTTCACTTGCTCTTCACATTCCTTTTATTTGCTTTTTTTTTAACACTGTGTTAGAGACTTATGTTCCTAATTTGGTTTAAGGTGAAAGCTGTTATCAGCTTTGCCTCCCTGGGGAATCTCCAATCACAAGCAGTAAGAGATTTTACTTAAAAACATAAACACATATTACCATGAGTAAATGAAAACCAAATTTAGTACAGGAAAGACCTGAATATTTTACCTATAACAGCAGTTATAAAATTGGTGAAAACCATGATTATGTAGATAACATGTTCAAAACTAAATAAATGTCTACACCTAACTTAAATTTTAACTTGGAGAATGCCAGCAGCCAAAATGAAAGTGAAAGTATCTTCTCCAGGTTCAGAGGGTACCCAAGTGTCCAGAGGAGTGCAAGGACTCTCAGCTTCTACAACCTTCAATGAAGATCTCATCAATAATGTCACTGCAGACTGGGATGGATTGCCTTGTAGTTTGGACTTATTTAAGTTAGGATGAGATGAATTCTATTCTATCCCGATTGATCACCTTAACTTTTCTTTCTCACAATGACATATTTTGCAAGATAGGAAGACACACAAAACTAGCACTTATTTTTAGGCATCAGAGGTCTCGGATACACAGACAAGTTTAAATAACAAAGAGCATACGCTCAGCTACTATGGCTTGATGGATATGGTGACCTTTCAGCTCTAGAAAATACCTTGCATCCCCAACTCTGTAATAAAAATAGCTGAATTTGAAAAGCTTTCAGATAGGCCACAGTCTTAAAGCTGCATAAAAATAAAACTGTGATCCAACTAATACTGCTTTATTCTCATATAGGGGTGAAAAGTGCATTTTTCTTATGACTTGCCATTGACTCAATAAACAGAAGGAACTGGATATGAATGATGCTGAGGTGCCCCAGAAATGGAAATAGCTGCTCTGATCACCTAAAGTGCAGACTCCCACTTTGGGAGCCCTCTGTTTTGATCTGTGCTCTAAAGAAAGCTCTCTGAAGGTGCCTTTTTTTTTTTATAGGACAAATTTTCTTACTATGCTTTTGGATGTCAGGGAGAAAGTAAAGTTTATGAAAAAAAATTAGTAGTATTTAAGGGTGATTTCTGAGTTTGAATTTTTGTCCTGTCTTTTTAAATAGTGCTCCTAGCTTGCAGCAAAAGGGAAAGTAGAAATCCATGGGAAAGCAAACCCAACTTACATTTGAGAAAAGCTGTTTGCTATCAGCTTCTGCTGGTTTCAATCCACTGCATGACTAGAACAAGGCCATTTTATGCTCTAGGTTTCCTTTCAAAATCCAGTCACAAGGGAAGTGCTTGTCAAAAATTATTAACATCTTCAACAGGGTTTACTATAGACAAAGACATTAAGATACATTTGAAAACGCCCATGTACATTATAAAAGTTGGTGAAATGTGCTTTTTCCAGTGCTCTTTTAGGACAGAAAGGAGAAGTGTATATTGCATGTTTCTCTTGGGACAGATTCACTAGCAGTGATTTGACCAGAAAGAAGTCTCCTTCAGTACTGCAATGTATAATGAAGGAAAACTGAGCTGTAAGAAAAAGATGAAGGTAAAAGCCTGACCCCAGTGAAATTAATGGGAATTCTGCTATTGATTTCAAAGTGGCCAGTGTTTCAACCAAGATATAAACTTTATTTTGTTCTGCCTCATTCTGGGAATTACTCAGGAGCAGTGCTATGCATGAAATTGGTGTTTTTTGTGGTTGGTTTTGGGTTTGTTTTTTTTTTTGTGCTCTGTCCAAACTCCAAAAAAAAAAATCTTCAGTCAACCAAAACTCATTGTTTGTTTTGTTAAACCAACAGAAACTCAAAATACATTTTTTTGTCAGCAGAGGTGTTTCTTTTGACAAAGTGTATTGTTTGTGGGACTCAGATCTCTGTCTTCATTTATTATCAAAAAGATTTTTTAAAAAAAACTCATATAAATGTCTTTGTTTAAAGATGTCAAAACAAATTGTTTGGGATTTTCTAGTTCTCTATCAACCAATGCTTTTGTCCAAAAACAGTCACCAAACTCAAAGCAGATTCCTCTGAGTTCTTCAGGAACTTCACATTTTTGGTATAAACTGCTCTTTTGGGAAAAAATGCCAAACAAAACAAAACAACACAAATCTCTTCAAGATTATAACATAGGACTGCAAGGAGAATTTAAATCAGTTTTGAAAGAATGATCATACTAAAACTGCTTTACCTGGTAATGATTTGCTAATATTTTTAATATGAAAACTATTTATTCTTTTTTGTGAGTCGCAAATAAGGAAGAAGTGTGGATAAACCTTTGATGCAAGCAAAAGAATCAAGTTCAGTCAAGATCAGGGTGCTTCAAAAACTTTCATAATAAAGCTGCCACTGCATTCAGGTATGGACTTGGAGGAGCGATGTCACAGTAGCACATGGACATGAACATGGTCATAGCACCACAACGTAACCCAGCTGTGGACATGTGAACTGGCAGAGTTTGAGGGTTTGGGTCTGATAGGGATTTTTGGCCTTTTTTATTTTGGTGTGTATGTCAGTATAATGCAGGTTTGAGCAGCTCAGACTTTAAACAGCTCTAGTAGAAATGGAAAGTCCTAACCACAGATTAAATCATCTGTATTGTATTATGAATAGTCAGCTCTGTTGAGAAAGGACATTTGACTTTGCAATGTGGTAGATATTAGCAAACACTTAAGAGAAACCACAAAACTTCATGTATTTGCCTGGAGTAAGCCTGCAACATCTGCTCGAACCCTTCTGGGTCTACACTGTTAAGAACATAAGTCAGCTTGTTGGTCATTCCTCTGAACTTGAAGCCAGATGAGCAAATCCAAGCCATTTCATGGTACAATCACTCTAATCATTTCAGCATGGTTACTACATTTTTTTTTATATTTTTTTTTGCAGAGGACATGAGCTTCAGAAAAATATTAGGCAGCATTTGCAACACTTCCCTCCCTTACAAAGATTAAGTCGTGTGAGTTGCAGAGCTCTGAGAAAAAGCCCTTCTTATCTGTCTGTCTGGTTTATTATTCATTTATTAGGTCACATTCCCAGGCCTTGTAGTTCAGTTTCATGTATTTAGCACTAGTGGCTTTTTCCTTCATGAACATTTTGCATTTTCACTGAAAGGAGTTGCTACTATGTATACATATGAATTACAATTGGTAAGGATAGTTTTTGTTGTAGGTTTTCGTAATTGCTATGAAATTGCTACAGACATCTCTACTGGGTGGAACTAGATTTGTTCAGGCGGCAAGGTCAGCCCTGACAGGTGAGTGAACAGGGATTGTTTTCCTCGGCTGTTGCTGTTTGTCACCTGCTGTGCTTCTAAAGTCACAGACTAGACACAGAAGCCAGGGACTACCATCATAACAACTGTGACCGTACAAGAGGCCACAATCATATTGCCATATTTATACAGAACTACTGATATCCAAGGCAGCCTGTAAAATTTTAAAGACAGGCCCTGGTTCTACATACCTCACAATCCAGAAAAGGCACAAGGTGGTAAGGGATGATCATAGCCAATGGTGTATGGCAGGAATGAGAGTGAAGCATTACAGGAGACAAAAACCAGATTTGTTTTGTAGGGTTTCAACTGTCTTTTTAGGTACTGTTCAAATCTCTCCTTTTATTCTGCTGGTTTGTTTTGGAACATTTAGGTTTCCTTATCACACAGATATAACTTAAATGTGAGGGGAAAATATTTGTTGTCCACTTTAAACAAAAAAAGTTCTCTGAGTACAGAATAAGTTTTTCTGGTTCTGTGTCATTTTGGAAATAATATTTTCCAGGTGTCTGCATACAACTTTCTGTTTTGAAAGGAGGTAGACAAAGTGATGTTTCTTGAAACCTGAGTATTGATGTGTTAAAGATATCTTAGGGCAAATTTTAAAATCGGATCCAAACACATCATATGGGAATTTGATCAAGGTTTCTGCAGGAGCTGAAAATAGATTACAATATGATTTGTAAAGAAAAATCTGCCTGTTTTTTTCCCCAAAAGGAAAAACTGTGAGAGGAAAAAAAAATATTTGAAAAGCCAATATTTTTTAAACATTCTCTTGTGCCTAAAAGAATTAAGTTAATGTGCAAGTGTGTTCCACAAACACTTTTCCTTACAATAACTGCTTTTGGAACTCTGTGAGCAAGTGGATATCTCATACAAACTATAACCATGACTGGATGTGAATGAAGTTGAATAGAGGTTCTCTCTCTTCAACGTTCATCAAAATCAAAATGAGTTCTTACAAAAATTGGATACCTTTCAGTAAAGGGATACATCTAATATTTTGCAATTATCTTTTGTCAAAAGGAGGCAGCCAGAACCATTTCTTTCAGTGCTTTCCAGAAAAAAATACTTCTGGCTCAAGTCTAAGCAAAGGGATTTTGCTGAAAATGAATTGAGAGAAGCTGTGGATAACTGGCCATAAATCTGAGTTAAAACAAAAGAGATCTGTCAAACAATTATATCATTATACCATTGTAATTACTGACAATAGTTGAAAATCTCAACATCTACAAAATAATGATCCATGTGATCAAAAGCAAATGAACAGAAAGAAAGGAAGGACCCAAAAGTGTACAAGGTCTGTAAAGAAACAGCAGCAGAATGACATGCTGAAAAGGTGCTCTTGAGTCAATGAGTGGCATCCTGCCAAGCACAAACCTTCAAGAGAATTTGCCCCTAGTAGAGATAGAACTGGAGTGCACGGGTGGCTTCTGGGCATCTAAGGACAATATGGGAGAAAAACCCTCAGGAGGTGAGGTGGTGCAGGCTGTCCTTCCCTGCCCACACAGGGTGTGGCTGTGCCAGAGAGCTGGCCAGGACAGTTCGCCTCCTCCCTTAGACATTCGTGAAATGCCGAGAATGGAGAGAATAATGATTTGAGCTATCAACCCTGTTGGTTTTGCAAGAGTCTTGCATGATTTTTCTAGAGGAACATCTGAAGGACTGAACACAAATATACACATGTTCTAGTCAGTGCTGAGCTTGGCAAGATGTCTCCTGCTTTCACGTGTCATGCCTGTATTTCTGTTAACTGAGGGAACATATTTCAGCTATCACAATGTCTCCTTTACCCTTCACAACTACAGGAGGAGAAGTGGAGGCAGTTTTATTCCGACTTCATTCCCTGCAGAAGGGAATTCACCTGGATCACATGGAAAGGTGTATTCCAGATTCTTTTGTTAGTTTGCAGGAGACCTACATTAGTAATTAGCTTTTCTTGTGCACAGGAAAAGGATATAAAAACATGAGCACAGTGAATCAAATGAGCAGCTGTTTACTCTCCAGTTCTGAAGTCACCTCCCAGTTTATTGCTCATTGTTTCTGGACCACTTTTATCTGTTCTTATCACCCCTTCAATCCCACAAGGGAATCATTGCCGATGGCTTCCACAACTCATACTTTCCATATTCCTCTCACAGCTTCTACTAAAACCAATTCCTAATAGCTTGGACAGAAACCTAATTCACCTTCCTCTGTGAAATGATCCTTAAATGAAGCTACTGGAGGTTTAAAATAGAAAGCAAAGAAAACTCCCCCAAGAGACAATACAGAAACAATGCTTGATGAAAAAAGAGTGGATGAGCAATCTCAAAATTAGTGATATAATCTGCTCATTGATTGCAGCTAGGCACAATATTTGATACTGTGCATGTGTGAGCAGCCCACAACACAGCATGTGATTGTGAGGAAATATTGTACATGTGTTGCCTGCTGCAGGAGTAAGTTACAGGCCACCTGAGCATAATGCAGTTGCCCTCCTAGTCTCCTAAGGGCAACCTCACTTTTTTTGCCAGCCACCACCTCACTCAAGAGCTGTGCCTTCAGCTGCAGGAGAGGTTTTAAGGGTACAGTTCCCTTCCAGTTCAACATGATTATCTCAGCATGTCCTAGTTCAGTTCAGCAGATCTGCTCTCTTTCAAAGAATATAAGTTGACCACTGATCAACCACTTTCCACAATGCAGGGTATTCACTTAGAAAAAGGCTGGAAATAGGGTTAATATGCATGAGGATCAGGCAACTCCTTCAGCACAGGTCTTTCTCAAATATAGGACAAAGTTCTGTAAATGCTCAGACCCAATATAAGACATTGTAGAAGTCTTTTATGCATGTTCAGTTCTTCTTTCTCTTCTTTTTATTAAAAAAGCAAAAGCAGAACCAAACCCACAATGATGTTTGTTTTTCATCCCCTCTTTCAGAATGAAGTTTCCACAGCTTGGTCACCAGTCACATGAGGCTTCCTACCTATGAGGTCAGGAATGAAAATCCCCATTTAAGGTTTATAACATTAACTCATAAATCTGCAAATGCCTTTTGTTACAGCTGGCATTGTCTATGTTACAGGAAATGTGCCTTTAGACAGAATATTTTTTTTCTATGTATATTTCTATATACATATATTGTTTGCTTTGCTTACAGATCAAAAAATAATTGGGAAGTCATAAAGACACTACCTGGAAGGTTTCAAGGTCTGTTGCTTTAAATTAACCAGAAATCTACCTCTCAGATATCTGAAAGTTAGATCTGAAGTGAGTGCCTGTGTGCTCTTTATAGCCAGCAGAGGAGGAATGGTCTGCCAGTCTCCAGGGGGAGGTCGTATGCCAAACTTAGGTGTCTAAAATCATATACATTAGGACCAAATCTCACCCTAGATTTCCAGTTTGATTTTAGCCCATCCCAGAGAGTTCATACATTTTTGAGACACAGCTAAAAGCAGAACTTATCCATTTCTTTCTCTATGTCCTGTGTATTTTCCCTTGCTGTAAAAGACCATTCACAAAAGCATCAGCTTTCATTTACAGAACATTAAAAGCCAACAGAGTCTCAAAAAACTTAATGAACTTAAGCTTTAAAAGAAAGAGAAAAAACTTTTCTGAGGGATACTGAGAACTTGTAACAACTGAAAGTTTCTGTAATTTCATCCCTAAAGTAACGTGGCTTACAGGAAAGAATCAGAATCTTCTTAATAGTCCACTGTCATGAATAATTCATGATAAGAAACTCGTCTGAGCCCAAACTACTGTTCTCAACACACCCTAACTTTGTCTGGTTTTGTAGCCCAACTGATCTCAATATCTGTTTTTGTCCTAATTCCAGTGGAATAAATCCAAATTTCCTTTTCTAAAAGGTTCCAGGTTACATTCTGAGGTTAGGCTGCTTTTTACTTCTAAAGGCTGTGGCAGACTGAAAAATACCAGAGTACAAATCAGATTTCTTTAGGGGCAGACACAATGTAACCAAATGTTTAAAGAAATTCATACCTGAGCCAGCAACATGGGTTTTACTTAGCCATTGCATCTTGCTTCTAAACATAAGAGAAATTTAGGGAAAGGTCTGAAGTGAGACTTGGGTGTCTAAAGCAGAATCTAGGTAGAGTCCAGGTGCAAAAAACTGAAACTGTTTAAAAAATTGCTTCTCAGTTGGTGCTATGCTAGCTACTGCCTTAGGCTGACCTGAGAGCATCAGGTCTGTCCTGCTCTGCCTCTCACCACTGCCCCAGTGAGTGGTCTGTGTGGGCATCTCCCAGTCTTGGGGAGCCAGAAGGACGCATATGTGAATATTAGGTTCCTCCAAACTAGCCAGTGCACAGCTTTAGTTTGTCTCTAGGTGAAGACTGCAGAGAGATGGAAAAAGCAGTAGGTATGCATTTCTGAAATCAGACAGTGCTCTACATTTGGCCAGGAAAAGTGGGAATATTCTCATCTGCAATGCAGCACACTGAGTAGGCAAAGCACTTCAAATCCTTTCCTAGTGTGTTTATTAAAAAGCACTATCTGTAAAGTGCTGGTGCTCATCAGTCCTGACCCTCTGCTTTTGAGATATTATTCATCTTCCAAATACAAAAGCCTCCAACCATTACTAGTAGGTCCTGTGCTGAGCAGTTGAATTGGAGACACCTCTATGCCCTGGGAGCTGCAGACTCAGGGTCAGTCAAGCCTTTGTACTTGAAAATATTTTCATTAAGGATTGAACTATTCTTGTGCATTTGCTTGCTTTGACCAAACAGCTATGTTGTGCAATTTCCCCTTTCTAAATGCAACTTCTGTGCACAGCCTGTTATCAGAGAAGTGCTGACACAATTCCTGCTATCACAAATCCAGAAGTGGATTTAGCAGTGCATATTCACAAAAAAGTAAGCAAATTATTAGCTGGCATAGTTGGGATGTCATGTAAAAGTTAATATTGAATAAGTGTCTCTCCTTACCAAGCCACTTGTGAGTATCATAAGGGTCCTCTTACATGAGTTTAATTATTTTTAATAGCTCTTTTCAGAGAATAATTGGGCTATATGTATAAGCCCTGAGAGCATGGCAAGTACTAGGCATGTGTTCATTTGTTAAACTTTTATGCTTGCTTCAGAAGAATCGGGAGAATATCCACACATGAACTTTCCTGAGAAGGTTCCTTTATTATTTTTAATTTTTTCCACGTTAATGAAAATCTACAGATGTTTTGAAATGTTCTTGGTATGAGAGGTTATTTGTTGAGATCCAGGCAAAGATAAATTGAGACCAGTACCTGCAGTTTTGATAACCATAATAATCATTACAACGTTTAACAAACCTTCTGCTTTAGGGCATAAATTAAGTGGCACAGTAAAACCATCATTTAATTAATTGAGAATATTTCCAGTAACTTCAGATGGAATTGTTTAAGCTTCAAGTCTGGCAGACTTTCTCCTCCCCACTCTAAATTATTGCTGGGCTGGAGAGCAGCTTTGCCAAAAGATAATGTTTCTTCATTTGCAATTACCACTGCAGATTACTTGGTAATTGTCAGTGTTGAAGACAAGCTTTTCAGCTAGATGAAACAATCGCTTTATTAAATAAAATATTTTTTCTGACTCAGAATGAAAAGATTTTGTCTAAGATAAACTAGGAAAATGTATAATGAAGTAAAGCTACTTTCTTCTTCATGGATGAATGTTTTTGGTATACATTTATTCCTCATATATTAAGTAGAAATTAGTGAGTAAACAAGAGATTACAATAATTTTTGAGATGTGATTAATTTCTAGAGTAATTTGGAAGTTATAAGCTTGTAAAAAAAATCAACCATGTTTTTTCACAGTAGTAGGACAAATCCTTGGAATAATAAATAGTAGTACTTGCTGGCCAGAAAAATCAAATTATTTCATTAGTATTCTCTGTATTTTATCATAATAGACTCTGAGCACTGTTAGTGGATATGGACCATTCAAATACGCTGAATGTGTTGTCCATAGGAACTCAGGAGCTGATGTGAGGGAACTGTGAGGTTACAGGAGGAATAACAGCACTTCAACACAGTCAGTTGCTGGCAGTGTTAGTGTCTGGCTTATCTCTGTTTCAAGCTAATTTAAAATTTCTGTGATTGTAACATATGTTAATAATCCAAGCACTGCAAATGTGCTTCCTGCCAAAATAGGAAGATGCTGCTTCTCTGCTCGATATCAGCAGACCAGACCTTACCAGAGCACAGGAGGCAGGACCCGGGCCAGCAGCCCAAGGCAGCTTATGCTTGTTATCTATTTCCACACAGCCCTGTTATACTCAAACTGAACAGCTTTGGAAGACATTAACAAGGGATGTTTGACTGTTTTTTCCTCTATATTCAATACAGCTGTTTGTCATCTTTGCCTCATTAGGATCTGAATTCTTGATCAGCTTAAAAAGACATTTAATTTCCCTATAGGTCCACACTATGTTATTAAAAAAACCACAAACAAACAAACAAAAAAACCCAAACAAAACCTCGAAGGATATAGAAAGTTGCAGATACAAGTTTTCTCATTCATTAATATTCATGTTCAATTGCCCTGCAAAAATAAGTTAATCATGACAGAATCAGAGAATAAAGATCATCCAGTCCTACCACAATCCACCCAGCACTACTACTGTAACCACTAAACCACTAAACTGTATCACCCAGTGCCAGATCTAGACATGTCTTAAACACCTACAGGGATGGTGAGTTCACCACCTCCCTGGGCAACCTATTCCAAGGCCTGCTCGTGTTACATTATCCATAGAATGACAGAGTATATGGCAAAGTCCTTCTGACAGAGAAGGTTTTGCCATGGATGTTTGACCATTACTTTTTTTTCTGGATTCTTTCAAGTGGAATGCAAAATGAAGTGAGTAGAATAAACTATAAGAAAAAAATTGTATTTTAAATTTTTTTTCTCCATAACTTAAGACATAATAGCAAAAGAAATTCAGGATCTACCATGACACTATTTGCAGGCACATCAGAAGTCAGAATAATCCATCTGGGTGAATCTGTGCATTTATGCTATTGATAAACTAGAATGTCTTCTGAAATCATAACATTTGTAATCCCATAGTTTCTACTACAGTGGTATATGAGCACCTCATAAAATAGTTTTATATACAGAGAAGTGGAAAAGTAGGAATATTCTCTAAGTAGGAAACAGCAGAACAAACAGCTGCTTTCTGCAAGTGTCACCAAGCTGACACTGTTTAAATGTGTATAATTTCAGGGCAATCACCCAAACACTTCCAAAAATACAGTGTGTGTGACATGGCCCAGGAATAATACCAGTACAATAAATATATTTTCATTCTTGATCCTTATCCTAGAAATTATCTCTGTGAGGTGAGTCTAAACCCTGCTGTATTAATATTTCTTAACTTTCTTTTACATCAAGTTACTGATTCAACAGAGTATTTTCCAATTATAAAATTACCTGTTACATTTATGATCCTAGATGATGGTATTTTCAGCCAAAACAAGTAAGATTTCTATCAGCATTTATACCTTGAGAAGCTCATGCCTAAACAAGATTAGCAGGAACCAGGCATGTTCTGAGGAAGTGCTGTTATGAACAACCTTCACTAACACAGACCTTTCTGCCACCAGAATGGCTTCTTCTCTCTACAGCCAGGAGGGTATTTACAACAAATTCTGATAGCCTAAATATTAATAATGCAATATTATTAAAAATTCAAGTATTATAACAATTACTAACATCCTAAATATTATGAATAATCCATAGGAAATATTTAATGTCTATATTGAAGTTCTAGTCAATGATGCAAATGAACTGGGGACATTAGTCTCTATATTTGAGTGCCCTAGACAGTTTCAGGACAAACAACTGCAAATAGTTATGCACAACAAGAACATATTTCAGGGCCTGGCAGAGATCTGTGGTGCTGCTGCCCAGGCAAGGCTCAGACCCAGAGCAAAGTGTTCACTTACAAGAAGTCTGAATTTGGTCCTGAGACTCCCTCAACCACACTTAAAAAATTTCTACAGCAGTTTACTAAAACAAAATCAACAACAAAAAAACCCACAACCCTCAACCCTAAAACTAATCAAATCAAATAGAAATTCAAGTAGAAGAATTACTTTCAGATTTAAAGAAAATGCAGGCAGACAGCAATCCAGGCTTTGTAGCCTGAAGGCAGGGGTTTATTTATCCTCTTCATTTTAATGATAATTTCAATGAAAAGCTAAGGAAATTATTGGTTTTCAGCCCTTCTTCTATAGTACTTTGCAAAGTTAGTATAGGTTTTAGAAATCCTTTATTAAAAAGCTAGTTGGCCACAGCAACAACCTCTTTAACAGACTCACAGTTAGTCTGTTTACCATCAGTTTGCCACTTGGAAAACCAGTCGTCTAATCTTAGCTATGAATCACCTTCAAATCTTTGTGGTGTGCAAATAGAAACATACTTTGTAGTCTATGCTCTTTAATATCTGAATTTATGGTCAGAGAAGACAGTCAAGGAAGTTTCCCATGTCCCTTTTCTCAAAAAGGCAATACATTGCACCACAGCAGAATAATTATATTAATTGATTTTGTTTCCTTTTTAATCCTCTTCTGTGAGGTCCACCTGGCAAGAGTCTATAAAGATAATTTGCAAAAGAGGAATTGCACCTGTTAGGAGTTTTCTGGAGGGAATTCTTTCATATCATTCCACTTCTGTTGCACTTGTTTGTGTTAACATTTAAATTTTATTCCAATTATGTACTATGGTGTAAATACTCACCAGTTTCCTGCACCAGTAGAAAACCCAGTCATTTTACAGAACTAACACAGAGGACTGCCTATGCAAGAAAGTTACATATCCTAAAGAACCTGCACAAAGCAGCATCAAACATAGGATAAGGTAGGAGCTTCTTTAGTACCCACATGATCTAACCATACAAGGTGCACGTGGTTGACCCGGCCTTGGCAGGGGGTTGGACTGGATGATTACAGAGGTCCCTTACAAGCCTAACAATTCTGTGATTCTGTATTCTATGGGCCCCACCCTGAGCATCTTTGGAGACAAACCTTTCCTTTCGTATGTATGCTATTTCAGTTTCCAAGCAGTAGTATTGCAATCTGTGGCTGATGATGTGGGGAAAAGAAAATGACATACTTTGTCAGACCAGATCAAAGTGATATTTATATGATGTAATGTAATATGGAGTCTCTCCATCACCCTAAAATAACTAGATTAACTGCCCAAACATCTGAAATACTGCTATAATAATTTCTTGCTACAGACAAGGTCTTCCAGCTGACTTTTTCTCTCCTCCTTCCAAGTTGTCTGTTCTAACTCCATAGTTTGGAATAATTAAAGTATGTATTCATCCCCCTTAGACACTAGGATTTATTCCTACTTGTGTTAGGTGCTAAGATCTTGGAGCAGCACTGTAAAGAAATGAAGATGATGGAGATGACAGACTGGAAGCACTGGGAAGTTCCTCAGGTCACCGAAGAGGAAAGCTTGACAATCCAAACAACGTGTGTGGGTGCAGTGCAGAGTACCTTCAGAGATATGAAAACCTTGCTTTAGAACCACGTTTTTCTCCAGGAGGCATAGCTAATGCAACCCAGGTTCAGCTTGAGCTCAGGTGTTTCTGAATTACAATTTGAATCAGGACCAAAGTAAAGCTAATACTTCATTCCATGGTTCACTGTAAAACTCCTGCATGAATTTCTGCAAAATAGGTGCTGGATATGAGGAAATTATCACTGCTTAACCTTAAGCACTAGTAAGCTGCTCTGTAGGCCCTGGCTTCTGCTCTTTTCAGCTGTAGTTGTAACTGATGGAAACTCTACAAGCCCAAATACTTTGCCATCTTTGAGAGCACTCAGACTAAAAGTACCTTCACCTAGCAGCACTGTAGGATCTGCCCCGTATGTCAGGGAAACCATAATCCTTGCTTGGCTAAGGTTATGAGCATTCCTATACAAGTCACTACTACATGTTTTCTTTTTCAAGCAAGATGCAACTTCTTTGCTCCATTTTTTATCCCTCCTACTACTCTCCTTCATTTTTTTTCCACAGGGTCAGACTGTGAACTACATTAAACATAAAACTTTTTACTCTGCTTCCTGTCAATCAGTCTGAGATCAGCTTTGTCCTCTCCTGGGTCCTCAGTTCATAGAAACAGAAAATGTCTCAATTTAGAGCCATCTTAAAACAAAAAACAGAACCAGCTGCCCTAAAACCAGCCTGGTTTTGGAAATTGCAGAGATGCTAGCTGCTTCCCATGGAAAGCCGAGAATTGACATAACATAGCAGAACATGATAAGTCTTGGGGTTTTTCCCACAAGTATTGGTATTGAACAGCTAAGAGTGTCTGTAAAAAAAAACAAATCTCTCCAAACACGCTGAGAGAGCTGAACTTGCACAACACTCTTTTAAGTTGTCATAAACTAAACAAAAGCATAATATTCAATATGGAAAGGGAGGTCTCAACCATCTGGGAAGCCAAAGCAGCAAAAAGGTCTGTTACTTCCACGGAAAATAATCTCAGCTTTCCCCCAAAACTCAGTTGAAATCAGGGAAGCATATGAGAAAACCCCTGTACTGACCCAACGTCAGTTTACTGTGATCTCTTCAATCCATTACATAACTGAGATCTCTTTCAGCTACACTGTTATGTAGAAGCCATTGACTTTCATTCAGACAGAAAGAAGATACAGCCACCAAAACATTAAGCTCGCATGAAATCTCCATTTCCTCATAGGAAAGACCATCTGGGATCTGAACACTCTCCAAACCATACAGCCATTCTGGAGCCAGATTTGAACATTCAAGCTCAGACCTACCTCTCCTTGAACACTTTTATGCTGACACAAACCACATATGTTATGAATTTGCCTCTTTTTTCCCCTTTTAAATTGGTTTCTCTGATCAGTGAAACAAAGATACAAGAGGAAATTCATCTGCTGCACATAAATGTCCTTCACGGTATTTAAAGTCTTTCCCAGATCACACTCTGCATGGGTAAGAAGATAAGCCCAACATGAATTGCAACATACAGCTTTGGGAGGACAAATTCTGAGAAAAGAAAAACATATTTTTTTTAACCTGTTTGCTAAAGATTAAGATTATCAGCTCAGGTTATGGGGTTTAAGTCAACTTCTTCACAATATCATTTAGAGCACAAATCTCAGCTTAGAGGTAAGATTTATGTTTAGTGGGAACTAAAAATACAGAACACTCTCTTACAATAAGGTAGTTGGGTTGATATTGTTGTTTCATTTCATATTTTTAGGCTTTGTAACTGTTACACTTTGGCTCTAGGTCTATTTTGACAAGCTATCCAAATCCAGAATAAAACTACCCAAAGTATGGCAGTAAAAAGAATCACAAAAAGAACAGAACAAAAGGAAAAGAATCCCTGCTTTTCCCCAGATTTTTTCCCCATAATTTTGTGAAACTGATGGTCAAAATAATTGTTTATAAAATTAAATTCTCAGACAAATATTCTTAAAAGTATCAGAAATGTATTATAATCCTTCTTTTTAAGGTTAGATTAGGGATGCCAACTGAAGAACTGAAACTGTTCCTTTTACCTGTGCTTTGAATGAGCCAATATTGAAGATTTTCTAGAACTGTTTTGATGATTCTTTGTTTAGAGGAAACATAGAGTTAAATACTGTGTGTACATTATATAGTCACTGGTTTGAGCAATTATTGAAGGATTTGCTAAAATGTCTGCAGGTAACACTGAAAATGCTTAGATATTGTTGAAATTTGGATGGATGTTTTTGCAGAGATCTTATAAATATATAGTCAGTAATCTAAAACAACACTGTACATTTACAGATACATGTAGATTTTCAGTGACTGTAAAGAAGTGCTTTTCCATTAGTTTCTGACGCAATAATTTACTTGGAGACATCTGTCTTGGGCAGTATACAATGGCCTTGCTGCTCATTACTCCTTCCTGTTTGTGAAAAGTGAAGGATAAAATCAGATAATAAAGGTAGAAAAGCAGCACATATGTGATGAAATATCTGCTCTGGAATTTGCCATTATTGTGGGGAAAAGCAAAGTTCCAACCCTTGTCAAGTGAAGTATAAATCACAGCACATCACTTATTTCAAGGTTTTAATCATAGAATGATTAAGGTTGGAGAAGACTTCCAATATCATAGAGTCCAACCTTTGGCTGAACACCACCGTGCCAAATAAACCATAGCACTAAGTGCTACGTCCAGTCATTTCTTGAACATTTCCAGGGATGGTGACTCCATCACTTCCCTGGGCAGTCTGTTCCAATTGTTGACAACTCTTCCAGTGAAGAAATTCTTCCTGATGTCTAACCTGAACATCTCCTGGTGCAGCTTTGGGACCATTTCCTCTTGTTCTGTTACGAAGAGAGATGGAGAATACAGGGAGTACTTTGATGTATTTATTATGCATTTCCAAACAATTTCCCCATGCAGACAATCCTGTAGTAGCTGCAGATGAGTCTTAGCTCCTGACTATTGTGAGTGGATCTTTAGAGATCTTGGATGTAAGGCTACAGAAACAGGTTGTCAGGTAAATCATAACCCTGGATCTCATCCAGCTTCTGTTTTGTGACGACTGGATAGCAAAGACTGTAGACCTTGCCGAAACATCATGGCTCTTTTTGACCAAGGTGGGACCTTGAGGCAAACCATGGTAGTGATACCATTTGCTAACACGTTATCTGAAATGTATTCAGAAAAAATATGAAATAAATAGACCATAAAGTTAATTTCAAAGCTGAGACTTCACAGGCCATACAATTATGAGTGCATTCAAAAGGGTATTAGAAGATAAAATAGACAGATCCCATTTGTAGTGTGAGTGACACCAGGTGTAGAGGCCTCAAAAATGTGGACAGCTAACTAGACCTGTAAAGGTGAATGCTCTCTGTGATTGGTTTTCTTGGCAAGTCTCCTAGAATTTGCTTCTTTTTACATTTATTACTTAACACCCTGAAGATAATTCATCAGCGTCAGCTATTTCTTTCCTTCAGATGCCCTACTAAATGAACGTCTTTGGAGTCAATAAAAAGCAATCTCCCTAGAACAGACTAAAAACAGTTTCTTACTTATAAGGGACAACATTATTTTTCACACTCTGAGTAGTCTGTTTTCTGTCTTCAAATTGGCAAGCATGAAGTTGAAATCATGTCTAGATGGGTTATGTGAGAACTACGGGAGTTTGGAGATATTTTATTAGGGAAAAGGAGACCAAAACCAAATAAAAGTATATCAAATTGAGACTGCCTATGTCTACAAGTGTTAAATTTGAGACAACAGTAAAATAAATAAATAAAATATTATATTCAGCTTTTTCTTTAATCTTGCCTTACAAGTAGGTACAAACTCTACTTACTTTGTACTGAAAAAAAAAATAAAAAAAGAGATCTCTATTAAAACTAAAGCAAGGATTAGCCCTGCAAAAATAACTTTGCAGCACTTCTTAAAGCAAGAGTTTTTACAGTTTTACATTAAGAATGGTGAACTCATTCACCATGGTTAGGACACTGCATACATAGAATAGAATCATAGAATAATTTATTAAGGAAAAGACCTTTAAGGTCCTCCAGTCCAACCCTTAACCCAGCATTGCCAAGTCTGTGTTCCTAAGTGCCACATGGATGTGCCTTTTGAACACTTGCAGGGATGGTGATTCCACCACTTCCTAGACCGGCCTGTTCCAATGCTTGATCACCCTTCAGTGAAAACGTTTTTCCTAATATCCAACCTAAACCACGCCTGGCACATCTTGAGACCATTTCCTCTTGTCCTATGGCTTGTTACCTGGGAGAAGAGACGGACCCTAACCTGGCGACAACCTCCTTTCAGAGCGTTAAGTTTCCCCCTGAACCGCTTTTCCAGGCTATGCAGCCTCAGCTCCTTCAGCTGCTCCTCATGACATTTGTGGTTCAGAGCCTTCATCAGCTTCATTGTCCTTCTTTGGATTCCCTGCAGCAATCTCAATGTCCTTTTTGAGTAAGGTGCCCAAAACTGAACACAGGATTCAAGGTGTGGCCTCAACAGTGCTGAGTATGGGGGAACAATCGCTGCCCTGGTCCTGCTGGACACACTATTTCTGACACAAACCAGAATGCCACTGGCCTTCTTGGCCACCTGATCACACTGCCAACTTATGTTCAGGTCCTTTTCTGCCAGGGAGCTTTCCATCCACTCTTCTTGCATGGCTGAGCAAGAGGAATGATCATTCCCCTGTTCCTCAGATTGAGGAGAAAGAAAGGAATACAGAGCCAGTGTAAGCAGGGACAGATGACCTGGGGAGGGTACAGGGGCACTGTTCAAATGCATAGGGATGGGATCAGGAAAGCCAAGGCAAAAGTGGAACAGGACTTGGCAAGTGACATGAAGAATAACAAGAAGTGATTCTTGTTGAAGATATCCCTGCTCTTTGCAGGGTGTTGGGCTAGATGAACTTTTAAGGTCCTTTTCAACCTAAACTCTTCTGTGCTTCTATCATTCTAAAGCAGACACTACAAGAGGTCAGAAGAAAATGTTCCCTCGGAGTCTTATCACTGTATGGACTGCACAGCTCCCACAGTAGACAAGCCAGATGTGGAAAGGTACTTTGTAGGTAGCCAAAATAGAGACAAATCCTGTACTATTGAAAGTAAGTGGTGCATCTCAAGATTTACATGAACAGAATTGTAAAGTTAAAATTTTGCATAAGTATAACTTCTAGAAAATTCTGGCCTGTGTCTTGCTGAGAAATCCAGTCAGTATTACTGACACTATCAAGGGTTTAATACAACCAGTTCCTTCCATAAGCAATACAATGAGTATTTAACCTCTTGCACACAAAAAAACAAACCAACCAAACCAAAGCAAAAACCAACTGAACAAAACCAAACAAATAAAAAAAATCCCCTTTGAACAGTAATCTATGAGATTTTAGTCCAAAAAACAATTATTGAAAGGTCAAAACAAGTCTATTCTGTATTTGACTTATTCTAACAGGAAAAAACCGACAAAGTTTCTACTCCAAACCTGTCAAACCTGGCAGTGTTTTCTGCACAAGTTCTCTTCAGGAAGTAACCCAAAGAATGACTCTCAAAATGTGGCAGTATGGCCATTACCTGTTCCCTGCCAGTATCCATGTGCAAAAGGTCAGAGTGTGGCACTGATCTGATGGACTGGTAAGGGTCAGCATGCAGGACTGAGGCAGAATTAGCAACTACATGGATATGTTTTAGATGGAAAAGTAAGGTAAATACTTATATACTTATTTAGCAGTAGATTTTTGCAGTTCACAGCTCTGATTCAAAAGCAAAATCAGCAATTGCAGCAATTTTATCCTTTTCGTGGGATGGAGAGGTCAAAGGCCACAGGCTATCGGGCACGCTCTATAAGCTTAGCAGTGAAAAGGACTTTCTAAAACTACCTTTTCCATTAACCATTTTTTTCCACATGGCAGTGGACAGAAGTTGACTTGTGGGTACTGAAATAGTGTCCCAAGCACAGGCAAAATTAAATCATGTTCTCTCAAGAAAGAGTGCCCAGAGCTGGCTGCTCCTGCCCCAGGAAAGGGATCATAGCATGGGGGAGTGGTAAGAGGGGCAGCTTGACCCTTTGGGAAGGTGAGGACAATAACTGGTAGTTCTTGTGGACGTTCCTTCCTTAGGGACTGCCATCACACTGCTGCCCCCATCCCCTCTGCCACACCAGCAGCAGAGGGGACTCCTGCTGCCCTTCTAGGTCTGCCTCTTTGTTTCCACAGTACCTCGGATTATTCAACCACCACCCTCTACTTAAAAATGTTGTAAATCAAAATAAAATAAGTCTGCATCAAATCAAATTTTAATGGGGTTCTTTGCAAATTAAAACAAAACAAAACAAAACCAAACCACCCCCCCAAGACCCCCTAAAAACCCCCCAAAAAACCTCAAAACCAAATGAAAAAAACCAACCAACTCAAGATTATTTTTTTTTTATTAAGAGAGACTGGCGTTGGGGATAGCCAAAGCAGCAGTTTGTCTGACCCTGGTCCTGTGTAGATTCCTAAAGATCTCTGTTCAAACATCCTCATCTAGGAAATGCTATTTTAGCAAGTCTATTAAACAGGGATCAAATAGTATTGATTTATATTCGTTAATTCCTTTACCTGAAAGCTGGCTATTATAATTATGGAGAGCCATTCTGAAAAGGGATTTCTTAAATTTCACTTACAAGGGTTTCTCTCTGAATAAACAGAAGAAACACTTGCAGCTTTTCATTAGTTGTAAGTATCAATGCTGTGATGTGAGGAAAGGAGGGAAAAAGCAAATACTTACAAGAAAGTTCAGATTTAAAACAAAATGTGCTAAAAAACCCCACAGACTATTATAACTTTACTGATGCATTTTAGTGCAGGGAGAACATATTCTTGTGGGTGCTGCATGGTTTTGCCCTGCCCCACTGAACTTGCCAGCTGACATTTCTGCAGTTAAAACACTTCACACTTATTGTATGTAGTGCTTTTAATCCAAGTATCTCAAGTTACTTTGCAAACACTAATTATGCCTTTCAGCCTTGCATGAAGAATAACCACAGTCCAAAGTAATGAATTTGTCAACAGGGATATGTTGTCTCATGCATTAGACACTACTTGAGATCATAATTTTGCATATTAATCATTTAGACATGAGGGAGGTAATAAGAAAAACAATTCTTGAACAGAGCAAAACCTAATCAATGATGACACTGGATAAGAGGAAAACATTTTTTAAAAGGAACAAAATCTGACTTTGAAAAAGTCAAAACATTTGACTATTACTACATGCTAAATAAGGATAAATGAAGCAAAGAAATGCATCTTAGTGTTTTTATTATTGTAACCATATACTCATTAAATATCAGAAGCAGAAAGAAATCAGTACAATTTAGAAAAGTAGATTGTTGATTGATGTTTCCACCATTATGCCACAACAATAAAGGGTGCTAGCAATATAGCTGAAACAATATAAATCCCACTTTATGCCAAATATCTGCCCTGCTTTTTACAGTGAAATCCGTGTCTAAATTTATGATTTTTAAACATAACTATGTACTATTTTAAGATTTACATTCTAAAAATAGGCATGCCTACTTGGAGTGAACTATGTAATTTCTATTTTTCTAGGAAAGAAAACCTGTTACATAATGCCTTGTGTCATTTATCTCATACAAAAGTTAGAGGAAAATAGGCCAGCATTAGAAAACATAAAGATTTCTCTTTGAACCCCAGCAAACTTTTCATTCCTTGACTTTTGCTCCATAAATGGATCAAGTGCAACATGTACCATGTTTCTAATCCCTTAATTTTAGCTTCTTACATTCATAGGGCAGCCACTGCCCTTCAATTACAGCAAAACAACTTTTCAGTGCCACCAGGATTGTCACTTCTAAAACATGGAATGGAATAATTCATAAAACTAAAATTTAATTTTGCCCAAATTTCTATCAGAAATATCACTCCTTATTGCATTGCTGTTTAAATATGTTAACTGATTAGGTCTCAGTCAAGCCCAATTTGGAAGGCAGAAAATATCCTCAGGAATGGGAACCACACTTTTCAACAAATAAGAAGTTTGTTTCCTTCAGGGGAGCTCAGCATTTTCACCAAAACACAATTACGGAAGGGGAGGAAGGGAGGGTTGCTCTCCAGCAATAAAAGTGTCCTTAATTCCATGTATATGAGAATACAGACCAGTATTAGTCACATTCACAAACAGTGTCAATAACATCTGCAACTACCGCTGTCCCTTTGGTGTGGTTGCTGAGGTTCTTAGACACTGCTGTCTCTCTGCAGGTTTGGTTCAGGCTCCCATATCCCAAGGCTGACCATTGCCAGCAGTGATGACCTGATCTCTTGATCAAAACCCTTCAAGGCAACACCTTAACCTGTCCACGTTTCCAAGCACATGAGCCACACTACCTGCCTTTCTGCACCCACTTCTTCAGACCCTTTATCACCACAGCAAATTGCCAGTAGTTTTCTCTCTGCTTTACATGACATGCTACCCAACGAACCCTCTCTTTTGGGAGAGCAGCTTCCATGCTGCCCAATCTCTGACAAAATTTGCAATTATGATGCCAATAAGGCAGGTTCCATCAGCATAAGCCTCATGTCAGATATGGACTGAGAACATATCCTCTGAATGCACTTAAAACACAGTTAAGGTGGTACACTTAATAAAGCAGCATGTTTGTGTTTTCACTGTACGTTGCTAAGTAATATCAGAACAAGGACTGTTATCTAAGCAGTCACTGTGTTTACAAGAAGAGCAAAATGATTGAGATCTTTCTCCCAAGCACCCTAAAAAGACACGATAAGAAACAACAGTATCATTGTTTGATTTCATTAATCTTTCCAATGTTGCTATTATGGAGACATTAAAAAGTTTATCTTTGCTGAAAATTGCCATTTAAGTTCCAACAGTATGGACTTGGTGAAAAGTCTGTCATGACATTGCCATTTGCTTTCAGTTACAGTTACTTATTTAAAGCAAATTAGAGCTTTGAGCATATCTTTTTCAAATGCAGGTCACTTCAAAAAGATATACTGATTTGCAACCTGAAACACAATGACTTGACGTCAGTATTCAGGCACTTCACATTCCAAAGCACTCTCTCTTTTATTTAGAGACTTCATGATATTATCCCAAGCCATAGACCAAACAACCAATTTAAGATTTAAAAAATAATAACACATCAATTAATTTGGCAATTTTAACATATAAATCTACACATACAATCTGCAGTCCATAATGGAAGAATAATCTTCTGATCTTTTGGACTAATTCCTAAAGGCAAGGGTTTTAGCTACAGATGAGAACACAGAGAACACAGTTCAGAGGGATTAATGAAGTTATTGTTTTGTACAGATGTGAAATCTATGAAGATCTTCATTACATGCCAAAATATCAATTAGTGATTTTCCTTTTTACTGGCTCCTCTTTACCTTCCCTTCATTGTACATAATACTTTCCCATGTTCTCACTGAGCTTTTGCCTTAGCAGAGCAAGGCAGAGGGCGGAGCACCCTCGGCAAGGAAACATTCAAACTGTAAATTGTGTGTACAACTCATTGGCCAGCTGGTAGCATATAAAGGTCTGAGGTCATATCCAGTCCATGCACACATGGCCTCAGAGCGTTGTCCTAAGTCTTTTCACTGACCCAAGGGCACTTGTTTATGAACTAAAAAGCAGGCATAACATGTTGTATAAACCATCCACACTTTGGCCAGATTTGATTTGCTGAGGCATATTCCCTTGCTCAAGTCTCACCCAAAAATCTGCAAGCCAAGTGAAGAAACAGTATAATTACATGCCAAGCAGGGCTAATTAGGGAATTTTCACTTGGATTTTCAGGAGGGAAAAATCAAGGGTTGTGTTTGCTGACTAGCTTGCACTGTCTATTTTACAAACAAAACCTCAAACAGACTGGTTATTTTATAGAAGAATAGATAACACTGGCCAACAAAGCTGCTCTCTTGAGAAAAGGAGTACTGACTAGATGAATCTTTTCTTACACCATGGAGACACAGGGTAGACAGGGAACACATGAGATCTTTAACCTTCCCTCCTGGACAACCACTGAAAAAAGGCTTTAGGGACCTCAGTTTACAATAAACAACTCCTCCATGTTATTCTGCATCTAACAATACACCACACACACTGCTGCTGCACTGAAATGTCATTATTGGTTACCAGCCCAAATCCCTCTCTGGGACCTGACCATCTGTTATGGAGAACAGGACACAGTTTGATGCACAGTGTTATCTACGGACAGGAAAGCAAAACCAGTAACAGCAGAAGGAGGTGGTGCATAAACCATGCCCTGTGGTGGACCCACACTGGAGTAGAGTATTCCTGAAGGACTGCATTCCATGGAAAGGGACCCACACTGGAGCCATTTGTGGAGAACTGCAGCCTATGGGAAGGACTCATGTTGGAGAAGTTTGTGCAGAACTGTCCTCCATGGCAGGGACCCCACACTGGAACAGAAAAAGAATTGAGAAGTCCTTTCACTCAAGACAAAGGAGTGACAGAAACAACATGTGATGAGCTGACCATTTTCCCCTTTCCCTGTCCCCCTGCACCACCGGTGAGAAGAAGGTAGAGAAAATCACAAGCAAAGCTGAGCCTGAGAAGAAAGGAAGGGTGGAGCAAAGGAATTTTTAAGACTTGGTTTTATTTTCTTATTACCATTCTCTGATTTGTTTGGCCAAAATTCAATTAATTTTTGCCACATTGAGTCTGTTTTGCCCATGATGGTAATTGCTGAGTGGCACCTCCCTGCCCTTATCTCTACCCATGAGCCTTTTCTTTGATTTTTAATCCTGTGTCCAGCTGAAGAGCAGGGAGACAGAGCAGCTTTGGTGCATCCAGCCAGGGTCAATCCGCCACATCAACTTTGGGCAGTTTTGGGTGTCCCATTCACCTGTCATGTATACAAGCCCTCCTGCCTTAAAAGCCATTGTCATCCAAGCTATTTTGCCAGAGGCAGACCATAAAGGCATTCCTACAGTAAGTCCTAACTTCTAAGGTTGTATATTGTATTACACATGCTCTTCTCTGTGCACTGCTAAGGCTAAGAACACTGCTGCTGTCACCCTCTAAAACAGCCAGAAAGCATTTTCTGTCACTTGCTCTCCAAAATAATCTCAGCTAGCAGAAAAAAAAAAAAAAAAAGAGACAATTACCATGAGATTTAATGCAGCAGATGCAGTTTTAGAAGTATATGAATGTTTTTAACAAGAATAACTATCGGAACAGCTTACATATTGGTGGTACATCATCCATCTGTTCATATCAAGACAAGCTGCTATTCTTAGAAGATACACTGTAGGTCAAACTGAAATTATAATGCAGGAAACTGACTTTCCTTAGCCTTTGTTGCAGAAGTCAGATTAAAGGAGACTAAGTACGATCGCCATATATTTATATTTTTCAAATATGTGCTACTTTCCACTTGTAATTTAAGTAAAATCCTATTTGAAATTAAAGGATTTGGGCCTTTTTCTGCCAAGCTGCATATGGAGAGGCCTGCAAACATGCTGTGCTGATAACGTGTGCATGTCACATAAACCCAAAAGGCCCTCTTGAACTCTGACTACACAGCCCCAGGTCAGCAATACTTTTTTTTATACAGCCCTTTCCAGATGTGTTATGTTCACTGAGTATGGCACATGTGCTATAGAATGCATATTTCTTCCTAGGAAATCCCAGCCAAAGTTATGGGAACCCTTATCATTGCAGCTATTTCCACCTTAGGGTAACTGACATTTTTTTAATTCAGTCCTATTCTTTAGGAAGGAACTTTCCTGAGACTGCAGAAAGTGCTTCAGCCATAGGTAAGCGAATAAAAAGGAGTACTCCACGAAATGAGTAGAAATTTGAAAGACAGCATGACGTCATTTATATAAACATAAACCAGAGAAGTGCAGTAACACTGAACAGTAAAAAAAACCCCAAACTGAACCACCTTCCTTTCCAAGCCCTTGCAGACCACATTTCTCTTAATCTGCTTATTGATGAGCCTTTAACCTGGCTCCATTTCTTCCTGGTTGACCCTGACCAGGGTAGTGAACAGCTCTAAAGAATAGGTGAGGGTACACAGACAGCCCTGTTTCTCCAGAGTAAGCAGACAGAGTTGTCTGACTGGGACTTCTTGTTTGCTTTTTGTGGGTTTTATTTATACCTTCCAGTTCTTCAGTCCAGCTGTGCCTGAAAGTGGAGGGGACAGTTTAGTCCCTTTAAGCCAAGTTCATGTGTGGTATCCACTCCTACTTTCGCTTCTAAAAATGGGAAGACAGCCAAGGGACATCCAAGCAGTAGGAAAATGATCTTCAGGGTTGCTTGAGAGAGGATCCATCAAAGTAAAGAGCCAACACAGCTGGAAAGAGAGAGCAAGACCTCAGTGAAAGCCAGATGTTCAATACACATTTTCCTTTCTATTTTTTTTTAATTAGAATTTTTAACAACAGAAATCCATTCTACTTTTTTCTTAAAACACAAGCAGGAAAGGAGACTGCTTATGAGTTTAAGTTAATATGTTTCATTGTTCTAATTCCTTTGAAAAAAGTTTAGACATAAAATGTTATGGATTGGAGAAGAAGCACATGCTTCTTGGCTCAACAATGCTCAATGCAGTCAGAGTGTTTTTTCTCTCTGTGTACTCTCACAAGATGACTTGGTTTTGAATTAGTTGCATTGTAGAGTTGAATTTATATGAAGGGATTTAGCAGACAAAACAAAGACCCTTTACAAAAAAATGTTTTCATGCAGATTTTGATGGAAGAAGAGATATAAAATGATGGGAAAGGGTGTAGCTGAAGAATAAGAAGTCTGTAGGGAATGTTTCCCTGCGTATCTTAAAAGCTTGGTAAATCCAGCACTGAACTAATTTACAAGGAAGTGTGACTGAAGCAATGCCAAAGGAAGAAGAAAGGATCAAATGTCAAGAAACTCAGAGTCCTATTGAAGAAGTCAGTTTGGGGGTAGAATGGTAAAAGAACTTGGAAGTAGAGATGCCTCATTCGAGCCAGATGTCTCAGTGTCTCTGTACAGGTGTGACTAATATTTCCCCTGATATACAACAAACTTGAGAAGAAAGAACTCTCAACAGGATTCAAGAGTTCAACTCTTGGCTCTGTTATTAACCTTTTCTGTGTGTACATCAAGTTCCTGATCCTCCTTCTTTACGTCAGTCTCGGCTGTGAGCTCTGCTGGAAAGAGACTGTGTCCTGTCATGTTTGCAGCTCTTCAGCTATTGTTTTGATGAGGCATGTTTTCAGAAGCACGGTTTAACAGTTCTACTGAGGAAAAATAATAATTATAATTTTCACAATTTTTCAGTCAAGAAGCAGTCACAAAACTGAACCTACCTCATCTCCACAGAAATCAGCAAGCTGTTTTTAGTGACACATTACTAGTGGCAATAGTAACGGAGGATTGTAGAGGAAAGAGCTGGGGGAAAGCAAGGAACAGTTTTGAAAGCCAGTTTTGAAAGGCAGGAAAAGTAATCTGAAAAGCACATATTGTGAACTCAGCCACCTTGGGATAAGTTTGCTTAATCATAAAATGAATTAATATTTTCAAAAATGCCAATTAGGAATTTTTGATAAAATCTGCTGTTGACACCTCCAAATTTTGTATCAACATACACATGACAAAAATCACACCTTAAGCTTACTGAGAATAAGAATTAGAGATATGGACTGAAATTAAATCAGCACAAAATGCATCATTTGGAAAGAGCTGAAGATGATGAAATAAGTACAGTTTTTATCAGTGGATGACAATGAGGTGGGAGGGGGTGTCTCTGATTTGGAAAGGCAATGCAACCCTAGGATGCATGGAGGAACTATTTTAGGTACACATAGGGAAGTACTGACAAAAGTGGTTAAACTGCAGAAGGTATCACCTTCAGGAGACTAGAGATATTGAATCATCAAGTTTGGAAGAGACCTTTGAGATCATCCAGTCCAACCATCAACCCAGCACTGTCACTGTAACCTCTTAACCATATCACCCAGCACCAGATCCTGAAGCCTCTTAAAAAACTCTAGTGATGGTGACTCCCACCTCCCTGGGCAACTTATTCCAATGCCTGACCACACTAACAGTACACATTCTTTTTCTAATATCTAATATGAATCTTCCCTGTCTCATCTTAAGGCCATTTCCTCTTGTCCCCTCACTGTAGGTGCAGCAGAAAAGACTGGCCCCACCTCACTAAAACCTCCTTTCACTTGTAGAGGGTGATGAGGTTCCCCCTGAGCCTTCTCTTCTCTAGACTAAGCAAACCCAGCTTCCTCAGCCACAAGACATGTTTTCTAAACCTTTCACCAGCCTTGTTGCCCATCACTGGACAGGCTTCACCACTTCAGTGTCCTAAACTATCATCCTTCTACTTGGAGAAAGATCTAGGGAAAAACTAAAGCAGAAGAAGGAACTTGAGTGACGTAGGGAACTTATGGCTTGCAGCCAAATGGCAGCTAGAGAGCTTAGGTAGTTTGCCCTTGTAAATGAAAAGCCCAGTTAACTTTGGGCTAAACACACAACACACACACACAGCAGGTGAAAAGACCTAATTGTATTAAAAGCAGTGTAATTTTAAGAACAAGGACATAAAGACTAGTAGAGAACTAGGCAAAAATTGGAATCAGAAGAAATTGAAGTTAGAAGGTTCCCAACTGTTAGAAAAGGGAATTTTTAGCAAGGTAGTAAATGGATCATAGTAAAAATAAAACGAAAAATTACAATATATATGTTATCTGCTTTTAAGATAGGATTCATTGCATTTATCAAATGGAATTGAGGATGACAGCAAATAAAGAAGAGAACCCAAGGGATCCTACCCCAGACTGTCTTTCAGCTTCCTGCCACAGCTTCTTCTGTCCTCCAGGAAATGTTCCACTATCATCTTATCTTCAAAGTTATCCAACTCCTAAATTGCCCTTGGCTTCCTTTCAAGATTTTTATAGCCCTTTCCTCAAGCTATACAACCCTTCCAAGTTGTCCATCCTGAGGTCTTCATAGTCCCCCTACTTTGGCTGAACATTTCCAACTTCAACCCCTCCCACCTTTTAACTCCCTCACCAAAGAGAAGAAGTTTCTCAGCTCTTCCCCTGAGACCTGTATCCTGTCTCAGGCCTTTTTTTTCTCCTCAGCAACTCCCAGACTCAGCTCAGATTTCTCTGAAAAATCACCCCTGCCATCCAACACCTGTAATCTGTCCCAGGTGATCTAGCTCCTCCAAAAAGCTTTCTTTTTGGGGGTGAAGAGGGAGGACTTTTTCAAGGCTTCTGATCCTGAAGACGTGAAGGTCTCTTCTTCTGCTAAAACTCATCTTTTCCTTAAGAATAGATTCTTCTTTCCCAAGACTGCAGTTTTTTTCTCCAAAGAAATAGGAATGGGAATCATTGGTGTTGGACACCTCTACCAACTTCAGAGAATCAGTATCTTATTACTGCACATTAAGTAGCTTATTTTATATCAAGGTTTCATTATAACACTCACTGAAAAATACATTTTAGTTTCAGCCTCTGAAAATGAAAATTCAATGTATATTTGATACATAATTATGTGAATCATAAAAATTTTTTATCACTCATCCCCTGATAAATACTTCTGGCAGATTCTAAACAGCAATCTTACGAGAAAGAGTGATATGGTTATACTTAGAGTTTGGGATTGTAATTATTTTAATTAAGATCAGTTATTTGTAATAACTGAAGTTCTATTTTCTAGGGTAACATATAAATGAAACTGGAAATTTAGAGAGCTTTTTTATACATACAGCAACCTGTGTACAGTGTTACAAGAGTTCTGAGACTATTCTGATCCAAGCCCTCCCTCTTACCCCAAAGAAGTATTNGAGGGAGGAAAGAAAAAGAAAAAAGAAAGAAAAGGAAAAAAGAAAATTATGGTTGAAAAAAACAAACCTGAGGAAGAGCAATGGCTCTGCTCTCTCCTACCACAAGGAATAAACACTCTCCAAGGACTGACTGCAGTTCTAACAGGGATAGAGAGTTTGCACAGGTCATGGTTTCATGTGCTCTCTAGTGCATGTGCAATTTTGTAGATATTTGGCAGAAGTCTTTAGCAGCACCTTGCATAGCTCAGCCCTTTAATCAGACATTTTATGATATGAAAAGAATCACTATCTTTGCAAAGACTGATTCTGGTCTCAGAATCAAAGTCTCCAGCCAGTTTCTCCAAACCTTGTTTCTTGAAAACCTCTCAATCCCATTAATGTTGCTGCCTTTTCATTACACTTGGGTCACCAGAGCTGTGATTTCATGTAATGCTGTTACTTCTCTGTGCCGTTTTGAAACTTCACATTTTAATCACAAGCAGGTGACTCACTCAGTGAAAAGATAATCATCCCCTAGAGAAAGAAAAAAGATAGGGAGGAATGAGCAAGATAATAGCATCAGCTCCACAACAGTAGAGGGTATGACACAGGGACACTTTGTGTCATCCCATGTAGGCTGGAAGTTTGGTAATGTCACCTCATTTCTCTGGAGTTCAGTGTTTCTAGGCTAGAAAGAAAGCATAGTTATAAAGATACGATGTTTTCATGACCTGTTGGAGAAAAAAAAGTGTATGAGAGATTATGCACAGTTGTAAAAACTGGAAAATGTTCGTATTTTATTGGTACAGGCAACGTAAAATCAACCATCCTTACACTACACTGCAAAAATATGGGACACAAAGGACTTCATCTCTTGTTTATGTAGCAGGTATAAGGCCTAGACTTGCTGTTTTAAAGAGAAAATAAATCTTCCCCTCAAGGGGACAGTATGAAAAGGGGATGAAGGAAAGGAATCAGTGGAACCTCTAGCAAACATGACAACTTTACTAGAGACAGATTGATAAGGAAAGAGATTGATTGGTAAGGAGAGATAAACAAAGCATCTGTCCCAGCCAGTATAACTATTCTAGAGTACCTGCCATTTCCCTTTGCTGGAAGATACGCAAAATGATAAATATCTGCTGAAAAATCCCTCTCATGCATTCTGGATTCCAACCCTTGCAAGATTTGAAATTTCAGGATTGTATAATTTAAACACTTTACCAGACATCACTGAGAATGCATGGACTAGTGTCAAACACAGAGCTCATGGAGATTATTGTCAAATAAAAAATCCCATGGAAGATACCAATAATTCCATGCAACCAATGCACACACTTGGCTTACCTGTGTGCTATCACTTTTAACAACCAGGGCAGTCTAGCACCTCCAACTACCCTGTATAACTTTGAAATAGCAAACTGGCTTTTCCAAAAGTTTGCTACACCTTAGTCATCAGGGTATCACTTTTGAAACCTGCTCTACTTTTTCTGTTTTTTCGTACTTAAACAAACACAAAACCTCACAAAACCCACACCAACAAACAGATTTTTAATATGTACTCACAAATCTTGATTCTCACTGGAAAGCTTTGTAGGATCTCTGAGATGACTGACAGTCTCCCACATTAACAGGTCTAGCACTGACCCATTTCTTCAATAGTTTAATTTATTCATACATTAACATCCTGATAATCAGACCAGCTGACACTGCACATAAATGATTGCAAGATAGATCTCAAATGGTATAGGATTTTTTACTGTGGAAAAAATGTCAGTGGTATCCTTAAAATGACAAAACATTTTAGTGTAAACAGTATAAATGTTTTCATCCTTCCAAAGCTACTTTCAGTGCAATGTAGCATATGTGGCTAGTGCAATATTTCCAAAGCGCAAAATCCTGAGTCATTGCATGGAACACATCCCCAAGGATTGGCTTGCTCATCCTGCTATATGATTCTTCCTTTCAGCACTGAAAGTTGTCACTTACTATACAGATTTGCCTTTCTTCAGTGTGATCACACAAATGTCATCTGAATCATCACTTGAATGCCTGGAATCTCTGGCAAGAAGAATTGCTGGTGATTCCCTCAGAAACCTCTCCTGGAATGAATAAGTGACCACAAATGATGAGAAGGCAAAGACAGATTTTCCTTTCAATAGCAGTACTTCCTGGCACATGTTTGAGAACATACTAACACCCTGTAAACAGAGCCGGCACTGTTCTGGTGAAGCTGGTGCTTTAAGCAATGGGATAAAATATCTGTTCAGGCAAATGGCATGCTTAATACATGAACATCAGTTTCATCCATAATCTAAACTAAGCCAATCTGCAAGATCCAAGGTGCTTTGCTCCCCGTGGTGGGGCTGAGGCACAACTGAACTGTGAGAAGCAACACACAGAATTCCTGCCTGAGAGCTAGGACATTAAGCCTCCCCTGGAAAGCTTTGTGGTGGTAAAAGTTATACCATGCACATTCCCAGAGATGCCATTGACTTGGTGAAGAGGTTACACAAACTCATCAGACTCCCAAATCCTTGCATTTCTCACGCTCTGCATCCTGCCCACCAAGGAGCTTTCCTTCGCACAGAAGTGGTGTCAGGAAGCCCTACACAATGTTTTACCACACTTTAACACATTCTCGTGAGACAGCAGCCGTTCTTTCAGCAAAAAGTGTTGAAAACAACAGTCATTAATGTTCCGCAAGTGTTCGTGCTGCCAAGGAACGGCTAATTAGCGTTTACTGCCAGCAGCAGCTCAGCTGGGGCAGGGAGTGTCACCAAAATTTACATAAGACTTAATTATTGTAACTGGGTTTTGCCCTCTGCTGCCCTGGAGGAACAAAAGTCTTCAGCAATTATACTTGATCTGAGCTGTTTTTTAATTTAAACTTGCAGATATGGGGGAAATTTTATGAAGACACGTGAGCCAAAAGAGGGCAATGTTTTGAAAAGCTGGAAGAAAACCACTGTTCCAGACACCTCATGTCTTTGCTGTGGGATTGCAAAGTCCATCACCAAAGCAACACTGATGTCTCAGTGCTAAGGTTATTATGTTCGAATCCCTTTATGAATCTGGATTTATTTGCCTAAAAGTTGCCCATGAACTATAAAACAGGATATTCCTCTCCTCAGTAAAAAGTAGAGAAGTCTGAGATTTCACCTTACTCTATGCAAGTGACCCTCTAGTCCTCACAGAAGGGGCAACACTTTCAGGCAACCTGGTGTTAATGACCAAAATGTTTCATCATCCAAAGACGAAAACCGTAAGTGGATCATAATGAAGTAAAAATAGTCACTTACTATGTTAGATCAATTCAGAGGTTACCACTTATAATTTTAAACTACAATTATCAATTTATAATGGAAAGTGAAGTATGTCTAAGTTACCACAAGGGAGTATCTCTTTCACAGAGGACACATTTTTAAAAATTATTTTATTATCCAATAATAAAACATGACTATACTAAAAGATTCACATAATAGAATATATAATTTAAGTGTCATAATTTTTCTTTTTCTTTTTAATATGCATTGTATTATATGCAGGGGAGAACTTTTAATAAAAGTACTAATAAGGGAATAAAGTTGTACTGAGAGCTATTTTTAGTTAATATTTGGACAGAGCCATAAGGGTATGTTCATTCTCGTTTCCCAAATAGAGATTTAGTGGGTCATAATAATGAGGTTTATTACTGCAGGATTCATTTGTGCTTAGGGGGTCTCAGATGCCCCAACTACAACTGAGATCCTAATTGGACTATGTGGGCAAACCAAGCTTCAGAAAGCTCCAAGTATAAAAATGGGAATTTCCTCTGCCTTTTATATTTCTTTCCCCTACAATCTGCTCAGAATTCCCTTCCTCTGAGTTCCTTCACGAGATCTTTGCTCTGACTCACTACAACTCCATGACTGCTTTTGCTTTCGTATTTAAAAGCTGTAGGTATTATTTTCAGCTACTGCTTGTGTTGAGCATCGCTATCCTTTTCCCCACCCCTTGTCTTGTAAAAGGTTTTATACTTTCTGGGTTTGACCTCTACATTTCCTCTTGGGAGGATTTCTGTCCCAGCCAGAGTGCTGGTACAGAAATGCCCTAACTTTGCAAACACTGGTGTTCAGCCGCATATTTGACTAACAGCACAGTGTTGGTTATTTCTATCAGTATGAAATCACATTGGAAAAGCCTATTAACATTAATAAAGACTTCCTGTAGATTCAGAAGCCAATGATATAATCATTAACATAAAAATGATGCAATCTCTTATTCATATTTTAAGCTAAACTTTCTAAATAATCACCTATTCTCCTCAGATCTGATGGGGGGCAGGGGGATACATTGAGATTCATTGATAGGTATTTTTCCTGTATTTGAAATCTAACTGTAGGCTCTTTTGAATTTTACTTTTTTTTTTTCCTGGAATACTGAGTAATTATCCAGTCTTGACACAAAGTGAAGCAGTGAACTGTACTGTGCTTTGGAACATGCCAGTGATAATTGCATTCCACTTCAGTGTTCCCAAACCAAATTTACCCTCTCAAATGGTTTCCTGAAAAAAAAACCAACATAAAGACACATTTGAAAAAGGGATGCAAACAACAGCAGTCCCTTGAATTTCTTTCTTATTCCAAATTCTGCAGAGGCAATTTCACAAAAGAATCAACATACTCTATAAATCATGAATGTCCAGTCACAGAACCACAACTCTGTACTGTTGCTTTGGGAGTGTCAATCTCTCTGTTTGAGCCAGGATCAAGCAGCCCTGGAGGAGCACCAAGAACACAACCTTTAATCACAACCTAAGATCACTTTCCCCCTTTTTCCTTGACTTTCTTCTTTCAATTAAAAAAAAAACCCCTGTAAAAACTCCACACTTAAACAGAGTTTTGGGAAAAGTTGCTGTTACCATTGTTGTTGTTACCATTTTTTTGTTGTTGCTGGTGGTAGTGGTGCTTATTTTTCTGCTCTTAAAAGTAAAATAAATAAATCAGTTAAAAATAAAGCAATTTTAAACCAATCTTAAAAACTTGGACATCTTTTGTCATTCAAAACATAGTTTTTCTGAACAAGCAGAAGATACTCACTAGCTATTTAAACATACCTAGGCTGAAGAATAGATAAAATTATTTTGAAATACGTGCAAACAAATATGTAGTATTTGCCAGTTTCTTAACAATGATGTTTTCTGATGTAAGTCATTCTATTCCTATTTCTGGTTTTCTAGGGTTTTGTGCTTAGTTTATGCTCTTAGGAACAGGCAGCCTAATATAACTTGCCATATTGTTTCTCTCCATCTGCAAGAAGCAGATGACCTTGAAAGGCATCAGTAATTCCCTATTACAGATTCCCTATTATGATGCAACTTTAGGAAGCAACTCTTAGTTAAAGTAGAATAACTTTTTTTTAAATGCTACGTCTTTAAAATAAAGTCAACTTTTGTCATCATACCATAATAAGACACATCTGTGTCACGGCTATAGGGCTGAAAAATGACAACAACATACAAGAAATAATACAGATATATGTGCTTAAAAGCATGTAGTTTCCAGTTTAGGGACTCAGTGCTGATTATCACTGTTCTTTCCCAAGATTAAATACTTTGCAATAGAGATCATCAGTAACACTGCAAATGACTGATGGTAGAACTGCTGCAGTGCACTTTCCTGCTCGATAATGTGTAGCTCCCCTGAGCACCTTCGGTGGGTTTGGAGCCATGTGGCTAAGTTTAATTTGGCTCAGGTAATTTGGACCCTTATTGCTGTGCTGCTGTGTCAAAAACCTATCTCAAAGGCATGTAATGTGTAAAGTGAAACTCATATATATAATATGTAAGGAAATGTTAAAATTTGTCCTTTTCTGAAAAATGTACTTTTGTCAACCAGCCAACACCCAAATAATGGAAGAATAAAGTGTAATACAGTAGCTTGAACATGTTAGTAGTTTTTTTCCTTCTGAAGAAATTAGTCAAGGGCTATTTCATTACATGCAATTTAGTACTAGTCATAATTATGGTTAGTCATAACAGCTAAAATATTTTCCTCTCAATACTTTGAAGCAAACGCATGAAATTCCCTGCTCCTACCTTATTAAAATAATTTTTGTCTGTAAAATTGAGCAGGCAAGTAAACAATGAACACATAGACCAAATGGTTGCAGCATGCAGAGTTATCATGGGGCACCTTGGGACATTTTCACAGCCAAAGGAAAATCCACCACCCAAAGAATATGAAGTGTGTTGTAAAAAGGCTCTGGGCTCCGACACCTGGGAGCGTAATGCGCAAAGGCTTCACTTATATTCCAGGTGATTCAAAAAGCAAGAATCATCTAAAATTTTGCCTTCCAAATTACATAAGCATTTAGCATATTGTAAGAGAACACTGTGCCTGAGCAGGGATACGGCAGCTTGAAATTTGTCTTAGAAGTTTGGCCTGAGCGAAGAGGGTCTGCTGATCAGTGATAAGATTAAGCAAGGAGGGTCTGCTATTCTTAGTGTTGAAAAACATTCAGATCAGTTTGACCAAACTATCAGACTCCACCATGAGGACATGCAAGACCTGCACTCTGCCAGAGGCTGCGAGCAGCAAGGAATTGCAGGCTCTGATGTGGAGCTGAGGGTCAGGAGTGTCAAGCAAAAGGAACTAAGGAGTTACTAACACCTCTTTCAGCATAAAGCATATTTTGCTAAGTCTGATAACACATAATTTAAAAAATGCATATGAGTGACAGTCAATCACTTTATGCTCTAAAAAGCCAGTTGTGCTTTTGCACAGGGAGTACTTCTAGCATACTACCCTAAGGTGTGTGAAGATCCTTCTGCTGAATGGGAACACCCCTAAAGGTTACTCCTCAAGACTGAACAACAGATTTTCCCACAGGCATTGGTATGGGTGAGTAATATCAAACTCTACGTAATAATTGTTTAGATAGCTTTAATATAATTGCTTCAATACTGCTTAAAAAAAATTGCATTATAGTAGTAGCTATAGTTATACATACTATGTAGCAAATAATTCTGATTAAACTCTTTTTTCCTAATATTTATAAGCATTGTAGTCTATGAAATAATTTAATATATTTATATAAATATATTAGGTTTGCCGTCCTTAATCCTGCAGGACAGAATTGTATAAAGGTTCAATTGCACCTTATAATCCTTTAGATATAAACCATTGACAAAGTCTGGGGCTAAGATTTGTTCCAGCTTCACCTAGACTCCTCTCTGAGGAGGAGTTTAGAAAGCAAGGGGGTCCTTTCTGCACATTGTGACTCAACAAGAGAGTTTCTCAAATAAACTTTGTATGAAGTAACACATATTCGGCACAAAACCTCACAGCCACAGGCAAACCTTTCTGCTGTGATGACAGATTTTGCTGGCCTTTGTAGGCAGCAATCTCGCTGAGGCAACATGACACCTTGGCAATATGTTATTTTTGGTTTCAGAATTCACTGCTTCCACCTCCCAAAAAAGGTGTGCTAAACCCAGAGCTGAAGGCAAGCCTGGGAAAAGCAAATTCTGTCTCCTCTCTTGAAGCTGTGCCTGTCCAAAGAGGAGATTGTCTCCTTCACCCAGGAATATGATTCTTTTTTAATTCATTATTTAACAAAATGCACTCCACTAACAGATGGGAGATTTAGGTTATATCTGCTTAATAAAGCCTGAAAAAGCCACAGACTTTAAACATCATTCAACCGATTTTGGCATAATGACAGTGGGTATTGCAATGAATTATGGAGTTAATAGATAGTTACCTGCATCTTCTCTGTGCTCACAATGCTTGTGCAAATACTTTGAAGAAAATCTTCCCATGATACACATTGATGTTTGTGGATCTTGTCAGAAGAGGGATTTTAGCTAGACAGCTCCATTACCTGTCATTTCATCTTTGATATATTTTTCTATCTGCCCAAGGGACTGCCAAATAGATGTGATCCTGTAGGCAGCCTGTAAAGCCGTGCCAGGCACAGAGGAAAACGTGTTTCAAGTTCATGAGTGCTTATTTGTGTAACAGTGTATAGAAAGGGAAGTGGGACAGATTCTTTGAGGAGCTTTGGCCATCAAAAGTAGTAGTTGAAGAAATAAAGCAGAGCAAACCTGTCACAGACAGGGCTAAAACACAGTCACACCAAAACTGTCATTGATTAAAACTAGTCTTCTTGACATGAAGGCTAGTCTGGCACAAGTAAAGTTCTGTGTGCTGTGATCACAGTTATATCATTTCACAAAGCATGATTAGCAAGTTCTGCTTTAATAAACAATCTACAGTTTGCTTTGCCTGAAAAAGTAACATCTTGTGATTTTCAAATTGCCCTACTTAACAGAGAGGTTGACCTCACAATAAATCAACACAGTACTTCAGGACATACTGACTGAATTGGTTATAAAGAAATTATGAACAAGGAGGAAAGAAATTCTGAATCTGAAGAGATTCCCAAACATGATGCTTAAAGGAAAACATGGGATCCAAGGTTTCATCTTCCAAGAAAGCAAAGATGAAGGAAGTTGGAAAGCAGCTCAATATCTAGAAAGCAAGATAATATCTTGTCACCATTTCAGCTGCAAAGAGACTACTAAGGTAGTCATGTTAGGGCATGTAGGGTGCATATATTTCTCTTCATTTACCTTGATTCCTATCTAGGCATTTGCAACAATGTTGTTTCTCTTTCAATTTGTAAATACTTTCCCTCTTTAACTGCAAGGTGCTCTGAATTAAGAGTGCTTTTATGATAATATAGTAATTTAAGATGGCATAATGGAAATTCTACACAGCTAGTCAGGAAAATCCCCTTAGGCAGTAGAAAAGAGACAAAAGATATTAAACAGAAAGGGACAAAGCATATGAAATAGAAATGGCAAGGTGGGACTGATAAAATCTAGGAGTGAATTAGGATTTATGGAATTAAATAGACAAATATAATAAATCTCATTCTAGCAGTCAATTAGGCAAAATGAAATAGGAATATTAGCAATGATAAATGCAATTAAAGAATTCATTAAAAATAATTACTATAATCATTATTAATTATAGGGATATAGTCAGCTAGATATTCACCCCTCTCTGCTCTGGTTCTTTTGCTTGAGAGTGACTCCTTTTTACCCTGCACACCTTTCTTTTCCCACCTGTGTGTTTCTGTCATTTTTGACTGAAAAGCCTTTGGGACAGAAGCCATGTTCCACATTCTGACTGAAATCCCCAGGCTATGTTAGACTAATGTAAAATTAATAATCCCACCAAATTTAATAAAAAATTTGTTACCTCTGTAGAAACAGTAATTAAAAGGGCATTTCAATTATAAAAGAGAAGGAACTGATTATCCTGATTCCTTAGCTGTTGAGACAAAAGTTGCCTCGTCTGTCAATAACGCCAGAATTCCACTTCATTTGCTTGAGAAGTAACTTGAGAGCTTGAAGCTCTGGATTCACCCAAAGGATGGCCTTTTCATAAGAGAGTACACGTGGGAAGCCAGAAATAAGGTCACAAACCTCCTGTGTTTGAGTTTTCTGTCTAAGATGTAGAAAGGCTGGATGAGGTTGCAGGGGTCTCCACACTGTATTGTTGCAGAAACAAGGAAGGTGTTGGAGCAAGGGGCTGGATTTACTGATCTGTGCAGTATTACTGTCTTGCATCTGCCATGTTTCCAGGCTCCCAAATGAGAGCGAACTGGCCAGCAATTTTTGTAAGGGAAGGAATAGAAGCAGGATAATTTGGCCAACAGAACTGTATTCATGTTCTGAATTGCATTTTTATGTGTGTGAAAAGACATAAAAGAATTACTGCTCCATTACATCAGCTGGGTAACTTTTTCAACCCAACATTATCTATTCAATATTTAAAAAAAAAGTTGCTCAAAAATTTTGGAGCAAAAAAAAATCAAAATCCTAGAGAACTGGAGAACAATAAAGACCAAACTATTTAGAGTAAAGCATTCTAGCATTAGCTCCTCCACCAGCTCACTCCCTGATACTCTGCCAGTCACCAACACAGTAGAGGCTGGTTGCAGAATGGTGAATCTCCAGCTTACTGAACAAGTTTCATTTGGCACAACAGGCAATTTTGAGCCACCAACACACCCAAAAAAGTCAGGATATTTTCTCCTGATGACTCACTTAATGATGAAGATTTTATCTTTGTTTTCAATGCTCATCCAGTTCCCAGATCTATAAAACAAAAGGATGTCATCATCAAGTTTCCAAGTTTATCTGAAACTTCATTGTGGAAGGGATCCCAATAGGACAACCTAGTTCATTCCTCGTTGTAATTACGGCAACTGTTCTCTTTGGCTTTCCTGACACATCTGTCTAAGTATACTAAAAATCCCTGCATGATGGAAACTCCACTGTCTCTTTAGGCAAGTAATTTCAGTGTTTTCTTTATCTCAGAAGCTGGAACTTTCCTTTGCTTGCTTTCTTGAAAATGTTTGGATGTACCTCCTCAATCCTTCCTTCTTCACACTTAACAGTATGGGGTTTTTTTTCCATTTCAGGCATAAATTATTTTTTTTAGAGCTTTAATGTCTCTGGACTGCTCAAATTATTGAAGTGAGAAGTTTCAAACTGAGCAAAGTGTTTCAGCTGAGGCCTTATCAGTGCTGAGTACAGCAGGAGGATTACTTTATGAGTCTGAAGGCTGTTTATGTTGTTTGTATAGCCCAATGTACTGTTCAAAGGGCTTTGCAACAGTATGGCATTTTTTAATTGTAGGAGGTATATGTCCTTCTATAGCTTCAGGTCCTTTCCTTAAGAGCCACAAGCTAAGGAGTTGTTCCCATCAGCTTTTTATATGTAAGGTACCATTTCAACTGAAATATACCCTGTGGGAACTGTCCCTTGGTTTTTGATCATTTGGAGTTTTTTGGATCATGTCTTCTGCAGATTTCTTAAATTTAATCCCTGTTTTGTAATCTGTGTCATTAATGAAAATATCAAATGGAAAAAGATGCAGGACAGACTCGTGCAGGTACCATATAATACCAGCCTTGGTATTATCCTAATACCTAGGTGAACAACTTGCAATATTGTAAAACAGTGGAATTGACAATACGTTTCATGTGGATTCAAGAAAAGCATAGGACCCTTATCTCCCTAGAAAGGGCACCAAGAACATAAAATGGCCAACTTCTTTTCTTTGCTTCCATCGCTTTTAAACAGTGTACCAATTCCCATAGTCTTCAGCTGCCTGTTTCAGGACTCTTCCACAAAACTTATCATTGGAATAGTCATTGCACATGAGGTCACTGATAGCAGTTGTTCATTAGTCAATCCATCAAACTGATACACTTTAGGGGGATCTTTCAGCATTTCAATATCTTGTTTCAGACAACTCCCTTAAGACAAATAGGGATATGCTTTTAAAACTGTTGAGAAAGCTCTACTAATCCTGTCTAAACATCTAACATTCTTATTCCCTGCCTTTGTGTTGCTAAAATTGTTGAGAATCTCCACAAAGAGCTACTGTTGTACAACCTTGACACATGCATGTTTTACAGAGCTTGCAGGCAGATAAAACACACTTCTGTATCACCGAAAATGCTGAAGGTATGATAACTCTGCTTTAAAGATTACTTGTATTTTTAGACTCCATGTACTGTTTTCAGTCTTCTTTGCAGTACATTACTACTAGCAATGTTGTAGAACTGTCTTTCCTGGATAAGAAAGCCTTTTCTGGTCAAGCATTTTGAGTGCCTCTTGCTTTATTTGTGTTACTTGCTTGTCAAGGTGTGAAACCATAGAACTTGTAACTTCAGTTTTCATTGCTACCTTCTGCATCCCTAAGTGTCTTGATCAAGGCATGGCCTGCTCATACTTGCCCACTAATACTTTCTATATTAAACATTTAAAAAACTGTTGGAGTGTACCCTGTCCATATTCAGTACAGAAAGCAATTAAATATGAAATTTGACACAATTCCTCCTATTTTCACAAGTTAAGCTGTAGTGCTATATTTCCCCCTATTGCCTTTTAATAACAGTAGTTAAAACGGTGAGTTCTTTTCCCCAAGCAGTTAACCAAAACCAACTTCCCAGCTAGACAGAGTGCAGAATTTGCAGTTAAACTGCAGTTGTTTCTCATATGGGTGAGCTCCAGAGATGTTATGAGGGATTTGAACCCTGGAAGGAGTCAGGCACAGAAGGAGAAGGATCTATCTCAAGTAATTTTCTGCCTTCTTAGTTATTTGAAAATCATAGAAAAATATAAAACATATTCCATTAAGGTTTCTATCTTGTTTTTAATCTGTGCTCTTTTTTTTTAATTGAAGAATTTAAAATATATGGGTTTTTTTGTGGTTTTGAAAAAGAGGGCAGCAAATGACACACAAGTATGTTAACATAATTTTGTTCACCATATAGATTATATGTGCTTATAAAATAAAAGACTTTTCAAACAATATGCAACAATTGCAAGCTGTCTACAACAGAACTCTTAACATTAAGCAATCAAGAATAGAACAGAGAGATCACCGCTTTGAGGGTGATCAACCCTCAAACCCTTCAACCATCACTTAGAATGGTTGGCTTTGTGAAGTTTTACTGCAAAATATTTATCATCATAGAAACTAGTGATGGAAAAAGGCTCTTTTCCACCCCTTTCCTCTCCCATGCCAGCCAGTAGAATTCTTTAATGAACATGTAACACCACTTTGCCTGTTTGCTTGTAACAGGAGCAAAGAACTGATCTCCCTGAAGTGCACTAATGGCCTCTAACCCCACCCACCCCCACCATCACAAATTTTGCTCTGGTTTCAACCTTCTTTCATAATTTGTCTTCCATTTAAGTATGCCAAATGCCTCATTTCCCATAACTGCAGTATAATTAATTTGGGGGAAATAAGGGGAAATAGGTGTCAGTGATGTCAGAATCAGATATTTTATTTTTTAAAATTATTTTAATATAGATCATAGACTACTCATGAAAGATTCATAGGTGGCTTTCTGACCTTGGAGGTCACTGATATTTAAGACATCCCAGCATAGCCCTGTTGACCTCTATATTCTCTCAGTGCCTGCTAAGATATTGGAGATGTGTGATGTTATGCTTTTTTGACAACTATAACTTCCTGGACATTTATCTTGTATGTAAGTCCGAGTAACACCAGAAGAAGAAGAATTTCACCAGCCTCAGAGTGGAGCCAAATCAGATGTAGCACTCAGGCTGCCTCCAACCCTCCTTGCTTAGCAGTTCATGTCCTCATCCAGAATATGGAAGTCAGGAAAAGAAAAGAAACATGCCCTGGCCAAAAAAAAACACAAAACAAACCCAATCAAACAAAACCCACAAACAAACAAAAGAAAAAAAACAATAAAATTGATATGCCATGATATGAATGGCTGTAGGAACTTGATGTAGGAGTTTCCTATGCCCAGGCTATTCCACTCAGTCGCGTGCTGAGGACTAAATCAATATTCAGCTGAGAGTAAGTAAGTTTATGTAGTGTTACATTTGCCCCACCTGCCAGGTGCTGTGGAAATAGTTTAGTCCCTGCTCCAGTGACCCATTTGGTATAATATTGTGAGGTTTGTGCATGAACAGGGCCTTTGGCCCCTTTCTGGTGACTATTCAGGAGAAAAGTTAAGCAGAATTTGTTAGGAAAAATACAAAATCACAAAACCCTATGTTCTGGCTCCCAAAATAGCTAAGCATTTCTCACAAGGTTGGTTTCTCACAGAATTATTTGGGTGTCTGTAACCTCACATTTAGGGAGTATTTCAGAAAGATGGGAGAAAGTTTCCTAAAACAAGGAGGTTGGACAAAAGAAGGGGTAAGGAGACATTTTGACATCTAACAATTCTCTAAGAAACCTGGTCCTCTTCCCAGTTGTCTGCACGCTTACAGGACCGGAAATTACTTTAGTAAGTCAGGTAGTCCACTTCCAGGTATGTAGGGATATCGATGATTTGCTGCTTGAGAGAAGGGATTATAGGATTTAATTTGAGCTGATGGTTTATGGCAGGGCTTGGCTGCTCATACTGTACTCCCTGTAGGTGAGAGGCCCCAGCACTGGACTGAGAAGGCAATGGAGAGCAAGTAAGGTTGAATTGTGTCAAGCAAGGCTGAATTATACCAATCAGCTGAACATGTTCCACGTAAGCCATTCCAACAATATCCTTTCAAAATCAATTAAGCTTCTGTACTCTCAGTTTTGGTCTCAGAAATTTTCCCATGCATATGAAGAAATCCCTGAAACTGCATTTACTTTGTATTAGTCACTTTAAAGTAATGGGGTACCTAAAATTAGGTGCTATTGAGTTGCAGTGCCTAAATCCTCTCAAGAATCTATCCCTATCGTTTTGAAACTTCTACTGCCAAATAATGAAGAAATTTAGCACAGAACCACACCTCTTACAAGGCAGGCTGGTTCTCTATGGATTTGTCTGCCTTATGCCAGCATGAAAAGCCCACAGGGAGGAGATTTTCTTAATCTATTTCAGAGGCCTGAACAAAAAGCAACACATAATAGCAAAAGGTTAAAAAAGAGCCAAAACAAAACAAAACAAACAAAAAAACCCAAACAAAACCAAAACTAAACCAAACCAAAACTCAGCAAAACAAAAAAAAAATTGCAAGGCAAAATAACTATCTAATTTAGATACTATTTAAGACAAGGATTGACAAAGTGGAAGAAAACTGATGTTCTGAGGCAACAGAATAATATACAATGAGAGCAAAGGGCCAGGAGACTGTCTTTGGAATGCTGGAGTTTCCAGGATGCAAATTTGAAAAGCATTGGAGTACTGGACATTGGCTGTTTTTCCTGCTATTAATGTAAAGCACCTTTGGAAGAGAAAAATAAAATGGGAGCAGTAAGAGAAAGTAGGATTGAAAATTTTCCAGGATCAGTGAATATGTAATCCATTTGCATGAAATTAGTTACTGCCACACTCTCCCAGAGAGGGTTTGCTCCTCACGGACTCCTCTGAGCTCCTGCCAGCACATATGGGGGGGACAGACCCTTCCACACAGCAGAACTGCCTCCCAGCCAGCAATGCAGCTGTTTGCTGGTTAACAGCTGTCTGTGCAACAATATGGATGTTATTATTAATTAATTACAAATTCAATAGATGACTTCCAAACAGAGTACAATAGTCTATGAAAATGCTGAGCAGTCCCAGATCCACAACAGGCAAGTTTGGAGCCTCATTGAGTGCACATTGACAGCAAACTGTTGCCAATCACTTTCTGAACACAGATTTTTTTCTAAAGACCTACTATAATTTTGCTCAGACCAAATTTCTGCAGCTTTCTTGGTAATATATAATACAGAAGACCTGTATTTAAAAAACAAGATGTTTAGTATTAATTACTTATTTTTTCCCATAAATCCTGTTATCAAACCAATCGTAGTTCATTTAGAAAATTAGCATCCCTTCCCTTCTTTCAGATAAGCACCATGTTTCAGACAGCTTGGAACAGATGTGTTTATGGTACTCAGAATGATTTGCACCATTGACCAGTGATGAAAACACTGTGTTTTAGGTTCTGATGGGGTTGTTTTGTGATGAGTGCCTTACACTCATCTTCACTTTGACAGTGGTTCCACCTTTTGATGCAAAGAAGGTAATTGGGAACAGAAATCACCTTTACACTTCAGATAAATTTTTCACCGAGCCAACGAATAGAAGTGATGACAAATTTTCCATTAAATTAGTACCCAGAGAACTTCAGTGCAGAAGTACAGGAAGATTTGAATTGCACAAAGCATAGTTTCACTTCTAGCAAAAAAAAACCCCAAAAAATCTTCCTTCCTCTCTGGATTATTTGCTCTGTGACAGATTAAAATGGGAAATGGTCTCAGAGGATTGCTACCATTGAAGGGGCACTACCAAGGGCACATTCCCTCTCTGGCTATGCAGAACCCTTGGGAGTTATTGAGCCCCTTAGATAGGCAGAAACCCAGATAAGTAACTGTAGACCTCAGTCAGTTTATGCCCCTTGACTATTCTGTGCAGGCATATATGTTCTGCAGGGATTAGAAGTTCCCAGTAAAAAATTAAACCAGTACCTCTTACATTGAGCCGGGTTGAGGAAGAAATAGAAAAGCATCCAGTTGGCTGATTTCTAAAATGCTTTGGTACCATTCAGTCAATTTTCACTTTTAAAAGTATCTACATGCAGTTGGACACTTTTCTCAAGTATCCTGTGTCCCCTTAGAGCTGTGTGAATACACATGTAGGTCAAAAATAAATGTGAATAGTTTAGAGGACACTTCAAAATTTAAAGGTCAATCTGTCAATCTGTTTCTTCCATTAGGTGATACTGCCCTTGGGATTGTCACCTTTGAAAGTCACATTTTTGGCTGGCAGGGAGAAAACCTGCACATACAATGTAGAGCATAAGAGTCTGTAAGTTGCATGGGGAATTTTGCTCCTGGAACAAGCAGGGATTATAGAAGATGTGACATTGATCTGTATCAACTTCTGGGCAGAGAGGAAGAATCAATAAGGGTTTGCCATGTTTCACTATTTTGTACATCCTTGCAGCTGCAGTCTGGAGTATCCTGGTCTCCCTAGGGCAGTGTCAGCTTCTGCTGTGTCCTCTCAGAGAAAAAATGCTATTCTTAGAAAAATACAATCCAAATCAGGGAGGGCAGAGACACCACAAATGTGTTCTGACTTAATTAGTGATGAAGTTACTACTTTGAGTTACAAAACAGGTTTTTTGGAAGGAGCTTTGTAAGGGAGCATGTGGAAGAATGTATGGGGTCAAATATGATCCTTAGAATTCTCTGTCCTAAGAGGAAAAAAGAAGGAGAGAAAAAAGGAAGAAGAAAATTAACAGGAAATAGAAAAATTCCTCCTCTTGAGGTAGTTTAATTTAGTCCTTCTAAAAAAAAATGAGGGGAAACAAAAAGAAAAAGCCCAGAGCAAATAGCCTACCATTGACTTGAAATGACAGCAAAGAACCTCCATATGGATATAATATCACATAATTGCTGGGGCAACAATTAATGATTCTTTATGCAATACTTCAAAACATTTTTATAATTAAAAACATTTCTTTGTGCAAGCCATTCTGTTTTTCCCTTTCAAATGACTTGGCTTCTCTGTGGCCTTTAGAGAAAGCCATAAATCCAATTTGTTTTCATCTGGCAACAAAGAGGAGCTGCAAAAAAGAAAACCTTCCTTCTGTGAGGATGGGAGGTTGCTCCTGGATAAGTGTTAACAGGAAGAAATTGTCCAAATGCAAAAAAAAACCCCACCAAAATATAGCAAAGATTACCATTGATTCCAACGGGGTTTAGTTCAGGATCCTAATGCAGTCAAACTCTGCTAACCTTGGGCTCAGAGTTCCTACCCAAAACCCAGAAAAGGCTCCATTCACATGCTGTGATATTTCAAAGACCCGAAGGGG
>WBMV01005604.1:66208-85654 GCA_013396655.1 Campylorhamphus procurvoides | reverse complement strand
CAAATCCAAACCATTCCAGGATTTCATTACTTCAACACGTTTCCTGTGACACTTTGTCTGAAGTTTGACTCCTTTCAATACTTGAATTCTTTATCATTTCTATACTTCCTCAGCAATTACCTTGAAAGAATAATTCTCTTTCTCCAGTCCAGTCAGGTTGTTAATCACACCTCCCTTAAAGGTCACCTCCACATAGTACAAACCCTCCTGGGGTGAAGACCTAGGTGGAAAAAAATGTGTTATATTGTATTATTTTTATACAGATTTGATTTATTTTTTAGGAAATGCCAGGTCTTTCCATTCTTACCAGATCCAATGGGGCTTCAATAGAGCAAAGCAAACCCACACTTCACCCATACGAACCATACTCTAAATCAACAATTTAAAAGAAGTGTGGCGGCACAGCAAGACATGACAGTAAAGCAAAGAAGGTGACAGGACTGCATCAGAACTCTACTCAAATTATAAGTTAATACAAAACACAAACATGTTCATCAGACATACACAAACAATAACTGTTATTCCTTAGTAATAAAATGACCCAAGGTTGCCTGGATCTGCAGGGCATCTTGATCCTGGTCTGTAAATTAATGCTGCATCCTTAATGCACACAGTTTCTCAGCACAATTAATTCTCAGAATTAACTCCCAGCCAAATTACAGCAGCAAGAGACGGATGAGTCCCATCAGGGTCCCTCTTACAGCCTCGAGGCACCCCAGTCTTCCAGTCAAACAACCCTTTTATAAAGTTATGACAGGATAGAAAACAGGCAGCTCAGACTGCCAAGCTGGTCCTCGAAACCATGTTTATTTCCTGCTCCACTCATTACCTCTCTCTGTGATCTTGGTTAGGTTGAGGATACTAAAAGCTGATAACATTTCCACCAATATTTTCTTAGCTGTTTAGCATCTGAGAATTAGATGTGTACAAACCTTTCAAGGTCTGAGTCTTGACTGCCCAAGAAGCCTCACTGTGATCCTCATGCTTCATGAAGTTAAAGCAAGAATAAATGCAGCAGTTTAGGAGGTGCTCAGGTGTGTGGGCATGGTAGGAGATAAAGGAATTCTAACCCTCAAACTGCCTGTACAGACACTGAAAGTAAATGAGGATCCTACCAAATAAATACCAAGGTCTCACTCACAGTATAATCATGGATCATACCTTGTTCTGCATCTTATAGTGGGGAAGTCAAAATACAGAGGAGAGACATCACAGGGCAGCCTGGGCAGGTCTGGGTTCACCAGGGACACCTCCAGCTGGGACACACTGGCTGGAGAGGCACATTCTGTCTGGTGGCATGTTGTGCCTAAGCAATAAAGTCAATCAGAAGAGCTCTGTGAGGACAGGATCACTCACATTCAGTCACATAGCACACATTTTCGAAAGTACAACCCAGGACTCTTTAGGAGTTGTGTTTAGAGCCCTTGATGAGGCTTTTTAAAATTATGTTAGTGTGATTTTATGTTGTTGTGGTTTGACTTCAGTCAACAATTCAGCCCCACACAGCCATACACTCACTTTCCCCCTGATGGGATGAGGGAGAGAAATGGAAGGGTAAAAGTGAGAAAACTTATGGATGGAGGTAAAACCAGTTTGATAATGAAAAAGAAAAAAAATTGTACAGAAAAGAGAAAAAGTAAAGACAGAAAAATAAACTCCAGAAGGACAAGTGATGCAAATGAAAACAGCTATTCATCACCAACTGATTGATGAACAGCCAGTCCCTGATCTTTAAAAATTCATGTTTTATCTGAGCATGAACCACCACGTTTAACCTTTGCAGCGTAATCAAACACAACAAGAAATGCAGAAGGCTCACACACAACTCTTCCTTTGCTCACCATCTTCACAGATGGTTCCCAGCCCACAGAAACACTTTAAATGGCAACAGTGGTTTCTTGATCTACAGCAGACTACACATTTCCTCCTGGTTCCAGGAAGGTTTTTCCCCTTCTCCCAAGGACTGTCTCTTTCCCCTCAAAAAAACCCCCAAAAGTCCCCAAACTCAGCTTGAACTGAGTTCCCAGCTGTGACTGTCTGCCTTCACACAGTGCTGTGGGGAAACATCTCTCTTGAATCACTTACTTAGAAAAGACCTTTAACATCATTAAATCCAATCATTCCCCCAGTACCGCCAAGTCTACCATGAAAACATGTCCCCGAGTGCCACATTCACACATCTTTCAAATTCCCCTGATGACTCTACCACTGCCCTGAACAGCCTGTGCCAGGGCTTGACAACCCTTTCCATAGAGAAACTGTTCCTAATATCCAATATAAAATTCCTCTGGCATAACTTGAGGCCCTTTCCTCTTGTCCCATTGGGAGAGGAGACCTACCCACCACGATCCACCCTCCTGTCAGGGAGTTGTAAAGACCTGAGCTTCCTCTCTTCCCTTCATTTAATCATCTCTATGGGAATGCACAATATTGAGGCAAAGTCTGGTCTCTTTCATTGTAGTTAAAGATGACTGAGTGTCAGAACTTGAGCAGCTAAACCAAGCATACAGCTGGTTCAGAACCCAACTTTCTTTCCAATGAATCAATATTCATCACTGTGGAAAATCAGGTCTGGCTTCACGCTGCTGGTTTTGGTCCCAATTGAGAAAGACTTCTCAATTTCTGTGATTTAAATTAGATCTCCTATGATGTTTTTAAAGCTCCAGCATCAGCATATGAAGGGAGAAGATTTTCAGCTTTTCATCATTAAAAAAGGTCACAAGGAAGATATTTCTAGCTCTACATCTGCAAAAATAAGGTAAGAAATTTGACTTCTCTTGCTTAGGAAAAACTTTCAGTCATAGCTTAGGAAGTGATAACTTCAAGCTGAGTTCATGTTACGAGTATCACAGCCCACAGCTCTTTTGCTTGGGGTTTGCCACTCCAACCACACCACTCAGAATGAAGTTGATTCTCTGCTACTTTTACATCCCTGGAAGTGTTCAAGGCCAGGTTGGATGGAGCTTGGAGCAACCTGGGTTAGTGGCAGGGACTTGGAACAAGATAAACTCTAAGGTTCCCTCCAGCCTAGCCTTTCTGTGACTCCACTTTGACATGTACTTCCTCCATGAGGAATCCAACACTCACCATCCAGAGTGATGGCAATCCAGGTTCCTCCAGCGACGCTGCCCTCGCGGGGCTCGACGAGTGATCCTGTGACTGTCACTGCAAAAACAACCTCCATCAGGCTGAAGGGTGATGCAAACACCTAAAATACCTCGTTCAGCATGAGACACACCAGTCTGAGAGCTGTCCTCCCATGATCCCGTCCTTCAGCTCATTTCTCCTTCTCAGGAAGCCAAATTAGTCATATTGCCCCTCTTTTTTCTCCCCATTGTGTCCCGTATTTAATAGCCCTGCTTCCCCCCAGTGGGGTTTTAGTGCCCTCAGGACTTGGTTGACCGAGCTACAGCTTCCTGTCCTCCCCAATAATTAAAATAAAGACGATAAACCTCATGTTTACTCCTCCAGCTCTCAAAGAAACATGTTTGATGACTTCTGTGCACCCTCCCAATTTAAGGCTGCCTACAAAACATAACTTCTTTGGGCTCCAAAACAGCCTGTTCAGCTCCTTCTTTTTGAAGACTTAGGAAAGGCATACAGACCTGGAAATGAGCTTCTGCTTCATGGTGTTAAGTCACCTATAACTTGCTATGCCATGCCTTTCGTAAAAGCATCAAGTGCTTAAGATAATTTAGGCTTTATTTTGGGCACCCATCTCCTCTGAACCTAAGAGACGAACGAGTGGCTGGCATTCTTTTTAACCACTGATCAGAATATTTCAGAAGTCATTTTACAGTGAAATCCAGTTACCTGATTAACACTTTAAAAGATTTCAAACTTTTTAGCTTCATCTGGATGCAATCTCAAATAGCAGTGTTGATTACTGAAGCCAAAAATTGGAGCCCTTAATATCAACATGCAAACAGTGACATGTGTATCAAGTGAATCAAACCAATAGGTGTCATATGAACTCAGAACACAGTAAATTAAAAATTAATTAAAAATCGACACTGGCTATGGAAATAATGTCATGAGAAAACACTGTTATGCTGGACAATGTCTGGTATGCTGCAGTCAATGTCCTATAATATTCAGTACCTTTTAGAGATGCTTATCCATGTCAGGATACAGTCAGCCTGTATCCAACCCAGTGGCACTGGATTTTCCTGGTGTTTTATGACCAGGGTGGTTGGAGACAGCACCTCTCCATCACCCACCTGCCAAGAATATCAGCCCAGCACTCAGAAAGGGTGTTCTCCAAAGGTTCATCTTGAAGGTTGGGTGAGGAATTCACAAGAGTCTGGCTCCAGAATCATGGCTTGGGGCCTTAGGACCTTCCCTGGAATGTTAAAACAAACCAATGTGCATTCTTTCTTCACAGTGCAAACCTGTGGGAGCAACAGCTGTGACCTGTTCTAATAATTAAATAAAATAAACATCTGAGTACTGGTAAATTAGTATTGCTGTCATATCCAGACATCTCCCACATTCCCATTATATAGTCCTTGTCAGGAACTGTTCTAACATTTAAAGACAGACCATCAGCTTCTGCTGCCTTCATCCTGGGTTTTGTACTAGTATGGAAAAAAACCTGGGTGAACTAATTTAACCACATTTTTGAATCATAAAATGGTTTGATTTGGAAGAGGCAAAGATCATCTCGTTTCAACCCACCAGCCAAGGGCAGGAACATCTTGCACTAGACCAGGTTGCTCAAAGCCTCATCCAACCTGGCCTTGAACACTTCCAGGGATTCAGCATACTTCTCTTTTATTGATATTACCATAAACATGGCTTTATGATAATTCATATATTATACATCACAGTAATGAAATCTCTAGAAAAAACACTCCTCAGAGCTGCTGGGTAAGAGCAGGGTTGCCCAGGGATGCTCAGTGGAAGAAGGGTGGGATGGCACCCCAGAACAGATGCAAGAGAAGAGCAAAAACTCTTAGAGATTAGATTGGGGCAGCAGGTTTAGTTGTCCATAACTATGGTAAGCACACTGTCCCCACAGAGCAACTTCTAACTTCCTATTGCCCACTGTACCACAAGACCCACTGTAACTACTCTCACTGTATTTCTTGCACATTTTAACACACTGCAAAGTGCAGGGGTTGGAGTCCAGTATCCTGATGCAAGTGAATGTTGCATCTCAAAGCAGGTGCATAAAATATCATTTTGATTTAATTTTATTATTTTTACTATGTCTTTTTTTTCTGGTATTACTTACCTTATTCAATTTGTTCTTCTGCCATTTCTCCGATGAGAGAAGTGCAGGAGCTCCAGTACCAGCACAGTGATAACTGCTCCATCCCTTTGATGCCAGCTCTACAATTTTCAGGCTGAGGTTGTGCTACACACTTGGTTCAGTGCTGAAACCCACCAGACAAGTTTCTCAAAAGGCTCGAATCCTTTTACAGACAGCTCAGAGCTGTCCACTGAGTGTGCTTAATTATTAACCTAAGCTACTTGCTACTATTAACTGTTTTGTTGCAAAACTGTAAGAACGATAACAAGAGTAACCTGAAATTGTTCTTCTATTGGTAGATTAGATCCTGCAAAAGGAGGACATTACTTCATTTTATCCTTTTTTTCCACCCTACAACATGACAAAAACTGATGGAATGGTTTCTAAACATGCCAATATTCAATCTGGGTCTGACTTTCACAGCAAGTGGATTTCAAGAGTCCCTTATATAATCTCAATTCAATTTTAATGTGGAGTTTCCAATACCGTCTGCATTTGGTGGGAATTATGCCCAAAGGGTGTTTAGATGCCTTACCACATCTCAAGTACCTACAGCCCTGCAGATCCTTTACCACTCACTGTGGAAAAGTGGGCAGTGGACTTAGACAGTGTTACCTCTCACCCCATGGAGAGACTTGGCTACAGGGAAGACCCAACTCAGCCCACCTCAGCCACAGAACAGCATCTCTACTCCCACCTCTACACCCACCTGTTTGAACCCCAGATGGATTTTGGTGGAGTCACCAGATAGGCTGCTGAGCCCCTGCAATTCCATAGATGCCTTCATGGAAGTTTCCACTGAAATTTAGGACAAGCCCTGAGACCCCACAGCATAACTGAAGTTTAATGAGTTACCATGAACCAAACAACAGTGGTATGTATTCATCCTCTTACCTCATCCCCAAAGGGGGTTGAAACAGGATTGCTTGTTCTTCCTCAGCCTCAGTTCAGAGACACAGTGGCACAAAGTCACGGGCAATCAACTCTCAGCCAAGGTCTGGAGCAATGCCCAGCAGGGGAACAAATTGTGTGTGGTTTATTCTTAGGCCAAGCCCCAGTACCTCAGCTACATATAGGCAATGATTACAGGAACCCAATGTAAATTAACCCCATCTTGCTCATTAATCTACACCCAGTTTACTTATTAGCTGGGATTACAGTGGAAACACAGTCAAAGGAGTAAACTGGAGGGAATTCTCAAACAAAACAGTAGTGCCAAAGAGGAGACAATTCAAAGATGACACCTTGAACACAGCAGACACAGTGAGATTCTGGTGAAAAGGTCCACTGACAGAACCAAATGAGGGAATGGAACAGGCCCAAAACTCCACCTGGGACACCTCTCAGGAACAAGAGGGGACAAGGCTGGAGACTCAACTACAGTATGGGTGCACAATCCAGCTAGATCCGGAATAAGGCTGAAGACCACTGTTCCTGTAACAGAACTCAGGGAGGGAAGGAGGAGCATGAGCCATGAGCCCACAGCTGAGGTTAAATAAGGCTCCTGATTCATGGACAGGGTATGGATGGGGGTCCCAGGTGAGGCTGATCAGGGCCATCATAGCTCATTGATGCCCTGACACTTCTGCTCCCAACATACTCCGTCACTCAAATTCTCTGTGACATTGTCAGCAAAAAAAATGAGTTATTACCTCTGTCATTCCTTATAGCAGTTCATGACACAATCCTAAGGAAATGCTTTATTGAGTTAAAAAAAATCAACTAAATGCCCAAGATTTGCAGATCAGAAAGATGTGATTGAGGAGTTTATTCTCTGCAGAAAGTCACAGATTGGGTAAGATAGTGCACCTTCAGGGGAGACATCCACCTGAAGGAGTTAAAACATGAAGAGAAAGAGAGAAGATGATGGAAAATCTTTGTCCTAATAACCAGAAATAGTCCCAGAATTCAGACCAGGAGGAGCATGGCCAAATCACAGAGGGTCCATGTTATATGACATGTATATCCTTTCCCCACCACATGCTGATAACCATGTGTAGGATTATTACACAGCAAAGAGGAGAGCAGCACAAATTGATGAGCAAGTGCATGTTGGGATCTGTGTGCAAACCCTTTTTTTTTCTGCTGAAGGAAAACAAACCATCAGCCCTGGTATTGTTTGTTTGCAGTTACTCATTTAGGGCTTGTAGATGTTGGGTGTATGAGTGAAAACGGCCTTATGGATAAGACTCAACATCACTAATCCGAGAAAAATTCCTGCATTGCAACCAGGAAGGAGACAGAGAGAAAAAGCAGGAGAGGTTACCAGTGCCTTTTTGTCACTAGGTGGAAGTGTGGAGCCATCTAAGACCTATCTGCTCTTTGAAACACAGCCCAAGGGTGGCCAAGCTGCCACTGTTCTGCCTAACACAGATCCAGGAGCATTTTCTGTTACCTCCCTGCACTTGAGAGAAAGGCCAGGAACAAGCAGACAACGCAGGAAAAGGAGAGGTGGGACCTGTTCCCAGCTCTTTCACTCACTGACAAATGATTTGGGCTAAAGAGCTCCATCCTCCAGTCATTACCTTTTAAGCTGGGGATGGCAGGGCACTGCCCATGAGGCCTTTTGCACGCCAAGGGCTCCCAAAGGGAAGCAGCATGGAGAGACTCATTTTCCCCAGGACTTGCAGCATTTCTGGGATGGAAGACCCCTGCAGGAGCCTAGTGTGGGGTGCCCTCATGTTCCCCCCAGCCATCACACTGCGGCCACCTCGCGAGAGGAATGTGGCAGTTGTCGGACACCACATGGCACTTCCAACAGAACAGCTGAGGGGAGGATAATGTGGGATAAGGGAAGGTTTAACAATTTTGTCTTCAACCACTCAGGGGCTCCCCTCCTCCCTCACAATCCTGCTGATGTGTGCACCACCCTATGTCAAGGGCACTGGCCATTCCTGCCTGCTCCTCACCAAAGTCAGACACCATCATGAGGGAGTGACGTGAGAATGCTGCCTGTGCTCACAATTCCTGCACCTAGACCTGTAAAGAGAGCACAAAGCACCCCAAGGGAAAGCCAGCCTAATGGGGTTTGTGCCTGGACCATAGAATGATAGAATCATAGAATTACAGAATGATTTGGGTTGGAAGGGACATTAAAGCATATCTATTCCAGCCTCCCTGCCATGGACAGGGATGTCACTCACTAGGTCAGGTTGCTGAGTGACCAGTGCTATGCGAGTGATGGTGTTGGTCACCTGGTGACCAGCAGCATTGTCTTCTCTTGAATATGCCTTTTGAGAAGCAGCTTCTCTTGCAATGCAAGGCATGCTACGCTGGGGGAAACTGCTTGAACTTAGAGACTCAGTCCGGATACAGGGCTTGGACAGAGATCTCTGCTTTCCAGCTTGGTACTGCCAAAAAATCATGGAATCTTTCAGACCATCTTGTTCCAACACCCTGCCATGGGCAGGGACACCTTCCACTAGCCCAGGTTGCTCCAAGCTCCATCCAACCTGACCTTGGACACTTCCAGGGATGAGGCAGCCACAGCTTGTCTGGGCAACCTGTGCCAGGGCCTCCCCACCCTCACAGGGAAGAATTCCTTCCTAATATCTAATTTAAATCTACCCACTTTCAGTTTAAAACCATTATCACTTGTCCTGGAAGGCTGGGTTACTAGAAGACATGCAGCCTGAAAGTCTTACATGGCCCTGCACTGGCCATGTCACTCCATGTAGAGCTCTTACAGCTGCTCTTTCCTTCTATTAATACTTCACCTTTTGTGTATTGACACCCACTTCCTAGCAACCAAGGTCACAGAGAAGGTGTTAAGAAGCTGCGCTGATTAAGAATAACTCCTGTGGTTTGATGTCTCTTTTCTTGAGGGGCTTGTTAGACACCAGCAGGCAGAGTGCTGAGCTGGAATGTCCAAGGGAACCTAAGGGATTTGGAAACCCTGCTCTGATCAAGTTTCCCTCTGAATCCCAGTCTTCCTCCTGCCCTCCTCAGAATCCATCTGGGTGGTGCACCCTTGGGAAGATGAGTTGAGACAGTGCAGTAGTGCTAAGCAGGTGTTTGGCACATATCAGCCAAATTTGTCCCCTGGGCACCCACAGAGGTTGGGTTTTTTAAGGTATAATCCAGTGGTCCCCACAGTCCGGGTAAATACCTCTCACTGCTATTGATTCTGCACCTACTGCCTTCCCACTTTCTAGAGCCCTGAGCATCCTTCCAGCAGGGCCAGCACCACAGCCTTAAATCTCTTTAAATCTCACAGCAAACCCCTGTGTTTAGTCCTGGGTTTTCTGGAACAGGCTCAACTGCCCACTGTGGTGAGATCCATGCCCATTCCACACTGCTTCTAGCCACAGGAGGAGTGCTGAGATAAGCTGGCTTGAGAGTTTAAGTGCAACTTATGTTGTAAAATGGCACATAAAAAATCCCATCTTTCCTTCTGGGTGTCAGTGGACTTCAGTCACTAGCCAGTTATGTCTGAGTTCTCAAAGGTAGGGCTGGAAGAATAGTCAGCCAGGGATGAGCAGAGGCATTTCTGAAATGATGTCTGGTTTTGGCACATTCAATTCCTCACCAAACACCTTAACATAGACATCTGAGAATGAAAAAGCCAATACAGCTAGTTCATGATCATTCCCAAATCAGAAGAGCCTCTGGTATGTCAGGAATCATAGAATCACAGAATGGTTTGGGTCAGAAGGGGTCTTAAAGATTACCTAGCTCCAAACCCCTGCCAAGGTGACAGGCAGGGACACCTTCCACTAGACTGGGTTGCTCCATGCCCCATCCAGCCTGGCCTTGAACACTTCCAGGGATAGGGAGTTCACAGCCTCTCTGTCCAGGATGGCACTCAGAGCTCCTTCTCTTTCCTCTGGTGTTTTAGGCACCAGGCCATGATCTCCCCAGCTGAGCTGCTCCCTGACCTGCCATGATTTACACAAGGAGAGATAGTGAAGCCAGAGAATATTAACGTGAGTACTGCATGAGCTCATCTAGGGAAGATAATAAGAATTCCACAAAAGGACATTTAAAGTCAACTAAGAAGTTGAAAAGCAAAAAGCATCCTTTGTATTTATTGGGCCACGACAATACTTTGACATTTCTCTTCATTCCAGTTTCTTCACGCTGGGAAAAAAAGCCACATTCTCTTTCTTAGAAATCCTAACATTCGTAATATTAACTTTTTTCAGATTTTAAAACCTTTTATTACCAATATTTCTACTTACATTTGCAGCTCATAATTGAGCTGCCTGACTTGCCTGGCTCATTTTTATATCTGATTTGCAACAGATTCAGTTCTTGTCTTTGAGATGAAAAATGCTGGTGCTTCCAGGACCCTTCCTGTGTGTCTTTCCAGGGTCGCTGTTCAGAATGATAAAACCCTGTTGAACTTGTCCCCATAGCTACTCTCCCTGCATTTTTAAACAGGCACTGGACTTCTTTAAATACTAAATTTATTGCCAGTGCAGCTGCTTTAATGACAGGTTTGAGGCTTCTTTGGTTTCAAGGTTGAGTGTGTTTGGCTCATTTCCCCCCGTGGTGGCAGAGGGGATGTGTCTCCCGGGTGCCTGCCCATGGCAGATGCTGGAGCCTGGGGATGCAGAAGGCAAATGGGCAAGGAAAAACCAGCACCTTGCAGGGGGATATGTCTGATGCTTCTTTGGTCTTCTCCCAGCCCCTTAGAGGATGCTCCCCTGCTCCTGTGGAATCTGCAAAACACACAGAATGGCTGCAGAAAACAAAAGTCATCATTAAAGTTGGAAAAGACATCATCATGGTTCAATCTTTGACCAAATACCTCAATGTTCACTAAACCACGCCATGAAGTGCTATATCTACTTGGTTTTTGAACACTTCCAGAGGTGGTGACTACACCACTTCTCTGGGCAGCCCATTCCTATGTTTAACCACTCTTTCAGTGAATAAATTTTTCCTGATATCCAGTCTGAATCCCCCACCCCAACACAGCTTGAGGTCATTTCCCCTTGTCATAGAATCATAGAATGGTTAGGGTTAGAAAAGACCTTAAAGATCATATAATTCCAACCCCCAAGTCCTGTCATTTGTTGCCTGGGAGAAGAAACCGATCCTCACCTGGCTACAATCTCCTTTCAGGTAGTTGTAGAAAGCAATAAGCTCCCCCTGAGACTCCTTTTCTCCAGGCTAAACAAACCTGCCCTGTATAGAAGCCCTCTTAAATAAAAAATACAGCCACAAGGGGAAAAAAACAGCTTTAAATAAAGCGCTGGCTGCATCTGCATTGTGAAAAACATTCCAGTATTGAGGATCTTCTCAAAGATTTTCCTCAGCTGGGCTACTCATAGGCACCATCTCATTCCCACTTCCCATCAAGCAGGGCACTGTTTCAGTGTGATGGACCACTACTCTTTCAATCTCTGTGCTACAGGGCTTTTTACCATGCTGACAAATGGCATCCAAGAAAGGCTACAGCTCTGCAGCCACACAACACCAGACATCATCCAGCCAAAAGAAATCTTTCCATTTAAGTAGTGGCAAAGAAACACAATCCCACATGGCTGTGGAAAAAGATGCCTGCGGCAGATTTTGCAAACTAGGTGATAACACTCCCAAAGGAAACCTGCACAGGTTGGGCCACAGAGGCCACTTTGAAGGATAAAATCAAGAGGTGTCTTTTGGATGGAAGAAATCTCTCAGGGCCATCCAGGCAGGCGCTGCTGCAGAGGGAACCATGGCATTTGCTTAAATAAACAGCTGGTAGAGGATTGGGTTTCGGAATCAAACTGCAACCCAGCACCTACTGAGCTTCATCCATCATTAGTCTTTCATTAGGAAACTTGTTCTTGGCCTGGTCCCCAGTTCTCAAAGAAGTGATTCAGGCAGATGCCAGCCCCGCTGTGTCCAGCAACCTCTTTTCTTTCACCCATCCCTACCCTTGTGGCAAGGCAAATGCCCACTTGTTTCTCGTTTTAACATAAAATTCCTTCTGTTTCATGAGTTTTCATTGTAAAGGCTGCCAGTGCCCCATCCCCTCCATCCATCCCTGCTCCCCATGCCTAAGCAGTGGGAACAGGTGGGACAGCTGACCCTGGTGAATGAAAGAAGAGCACAGTTTTGCTTCCTTCACTCCTTTCTCACAGCCTGCTCTGCTGTCAGTGATCCCCCAGCCCTTGGGGACGGGGGATTTGTGGGTATTAGTCACATGAAAGCAAAGAGCCAGCAGCAGGCTGCCCCAGGCTGCTCCCGGGCTTTGCTTCACCTCCAGGCGAGGGGATGGCTTGACGTTGTATTCCTCAGAGCTGGAATCAAATTACATCCTTTATTATTATTATTATTATTATTATTATTATTATTATTATTATTATTTGCACAAATTGGCTTCTATGTAGGATGTGCCACAACCCTGATTAAATAAATAATTAAATAAATAAAATAAAGGTCAAAAAGAACAACTTACAATGATCCCAGCTGTGCAGGGAAATGTGTAAAGCCAGACACTTGATACAAGATCTTTCTCCATCTTCAAATCCCTGGGATGGGAATTGGTCTCGTTTGCCTTGTGTGAAGCTCCACAGCCTGTCATCACACAGAGGGTTCAAGCAGAGCATTAATGGTCTCTCTCTGTCCCAACTCTATTAACCTGATGTCACACATACCACAGTCCTGGATGGATCTCGCTAAGGTGGACTCACACTCATGTTGTTCTTCTCTCAGGAGTAAAAGCCATGAACTCATGGGAGCCACACAGATGAACACCAAAGCTATTACACCAAGAGAAAGCAATGGAGAAGAGACCAACAGAATAATTTGGGTGGCAAGGGACCTTAAATATCCTGTTTCAACACCCTGTCATGGGCAGGGACACCTTCCACTAAACCATGTTGCTCGAAGTCCCTCCAGCCTGGGCTTGAACACTTCCAGGGATGGGGAGTCCACAACCTCTCTGTACAACCTGTTCCAGTGCCTCATCACCCTCAAAGGGGAAAATTTCTTCCTAATACCTCATCTAAACCTGTTCTCCTTCAGTTTAAGGCCATTTCCTCTTCTCTTATCATGACATGCCCTCACAAAAAGTCCCTCTTAAATGCAGATTCCTAAATAGCCTTATATCCTATATTGCCAAGGTCAAAGAATAGGTTTCACCATAGGCCTGATTAACCCTTGGCTTTGTGGACACACTGATCACCTGCCCTAATCCCAGCAGGTTGGAGTAGTATTTCCACTTCCCTCAGATACCACTAGTTGCTGGAAGTTGTAGAGCCCCATATTAGCTCAGTTACACCAGGACCAAACAGTTTTATACTCCAACCAGCTGGAGAAAAGCCTTTTTCTCAAGTGTTTCAGGTGCTTGTACACACAAGTTCTATTTATCCCATAACCATCTTCTGACAGAAAAACCGGTCCCTGAAAGCAGAGGGAAGGATTCAGTCCCAGCAGGCTGGGAGAAGAACATCTTTATATGAATAGGTCACTAAATCAAAAAAAAAGAACAATCCTGACTGTTGACACAAATATCCTGACCATTGATACAAGTTTGGGACAGATGTAGTGTCTGTATAACCCTTTTCTCCTCAGTGAAGGTGTCATTAATGTTTCAAGGTTCATTTGGGGTCTCCTGATGGGTTGGTCATTGTCCAGCATGTCTGCTGTTACTAGTTCTTTGAGACATTTTTTCTCACTCAAAGCAACTTCTTTCCCATTTCCTTCTTTTTTTCTCCTTTTGTTCTTAGCATTTTCATAAACTGCCTGAATCAGGCAAGAACCACTTCCTATCCAGTCTTTTAAAAAACTTTTAACCACAGCAAGATTTATTTTTCCCCAGCTTATCAGTACTGCCAGAGGTCCAAATAACTGGTTATTCCTTCAGCTCTAATCACAGCATCCTTGTGGCTGCTGCTGCACAGACCCACTGACCCAACATTGAAGAGAGAAATAGAAGCAGAGAGGACCAAAGCCCACAAGGTGTGATGAGGAAGAAAGCTGTGAATACAGCCTGCTTGATATGTTTGAGCCTTAATGCTTGAATTTAGAATGGGTTGGCAGGGGTTAAAATGCAAATTGAATGAATATTCAACCCCCAAAAGCAAGATGATTCCCTTATTTCAGGGCAGGGGGCCTGTCCAGCCCAGCCAGATGCATTTCATAGTCATTTCCAGCCCTGTGTGCATGTGCAGGGGGAGGGCCAACAAAAATAAAAGTGCCAGTGTTCCCAGTGGCAGCCCTTTACCCACCTGTTCCTCTTTCAGCCCAAACGTGTCCACCTCTGACCCTGCTGCGGGTCCGAGGCGTTTGGGAGGCTGTGCCCCCCACCCCTCTCTCCTCCACTCCCCACGGCAGCTGTGTCAACCTCAAAGGCAACAGCTGGGAGCCAGGGATGCTGCTTCCAGCTCCAGGGTGGAGCGACAGCAAAGGGCATCTGCAAGGGCTCCAAATCTCTGGCCTGATTTGGATTCCCAAATCACTGGTGGTGGGGACTCAATTTATTTAAGTCACGCAAAGTTTGCCACTACCCCCATTTGAAACCCCTGCCCACAAATCCAGCTCGATTTGCTCTCAAGAGTTCTCACTACAGGGTGTTCATTTGGTAATTACTTGCCCTGAGGGACCCCAGGATGGGATTTTGGGTTTGGGATCTGCTCAGCCGTGCTGTGACCCCAAGCTCCTCTCAAAGGACCCTGGCCACTTACTCTTTGTAGTTGCAAAAATGGGCAGGGAATAGAGTAAAAGGATGAAGAAATTCTTTTCCTGAGTGCTGGATGAAGCCTTGAAATTACCTGGAAGCTGCAGAGAGGGTTTTTCCATCCTCTGGCAGACAGGGACAGTGAGTTTCACATTCTGACTTCATAAAGATGCCTGTGTTGGTTCATCCCCTGTGTATGTGTGCCTGTCTGCAGGCTCTTTTCCAAAAGCCTGACATGGAATTGGGCCTTGAGGAGATTCTCCTTAATCTAATTAATTGTAAAAGCACCAGTGGGATGAGACTGAAACACTACCCTAAGGCATCACTTTTTTTAGCCTGTCTAAATATGTGTCAGAACTCAATGACACTTCCTCTCGATCCTTTTTCTTGCCTTGAAGGCAGATGAAATTGTCCTAGAATCACAGAATCACAGACTGGTTTGGATTTGAAGGGACCTTAAAATTCACCTAGTTCCAATTCTCCTGCCGTGGAAAGGCATCCCTGTATGGAGGAGAAGACAGAAATGTAATTTTCCTATTCTAATGCCAATAAATTCAGACAGTCCCCAGCTGTCCAGCAGATCAGATGGACAGTGAGTTTCTGACTTGAGCAATATATACAAAAAGCATCCCTGCTGATCAAACAAATCCTTGGCCATGCATCAGGGTAGAATTCTTGCCGCTCCTGACATTCATCAGGTAAGAGAAGCAAAGAAATTAAGACTGTTGTCTTCCCAGCAGTCTTCCATGACCCACCTTTACTACTGGATGGCCTCATAAATCTCTGTCCTCTCTTCCCAGCTTTCAGAAGGTATCTGGAGATCTAAAACTGCAACTCCATAAATAAGGCTGGATAGCCGAAAAGGAGACTCTAACCTGGAGCCCACCTTCACTTGCCAGCTCTGTCCTAGACTTACAGGGGACCCCGAGTAATTCACTTGAAGTCTTCTTATCTATCAGTAAGGACAGCAGCAGGAGTAATATGAGATTAATGGCTAAATCACGTTCTCAAGTCCCACATCCACAAGCCTTTTAAATCTCTCCAGGGATGGTGACTCCACCACTGCTCTGTGCAGCCTGTTCTAGAGCTCAACAACCCTTTTGGGGAGGAAATTTTCCCTAATGTCCAAACTAAACCAGCCCTAGCACAGCTTCAGGTCATTTCATCTTTTCATGTTGCTTTTTCCCTGGAAGCAGAGCCCAACCAACACCTGGCTCCATCCTCCTGTCAGGGAACTGGAGAGAGTGAGAAGGTCCCTCCTGGGAGACCTTTTCTTCAGGCTATCAGTAAGAGAATAATACATCAGATCATTTAGACTGGGGAACCCCTAACAGAGGAAACAAGGAACACTTGCCACATGAGCTCCTGGCATTGCTGGGAGGAGCTGGGAGCCTCTGTAGTCTTGTTCAAAGCCCTACTCATGTGCCTTCAAACCAAACATGTTGCCAAACTAAACTCAACCAACAGCCAGTTCAGAGAATGCCAAGGTTCAGGAGACTTTTTTAGGAGATTCATTGGATATTGGGTGAAAGCAAGGCTACTTCTTGGCCTTTTTCTGGAGGTTATTGTGCCCTCCCATGCCTGCTGTCCCTCAGTAATGGTGCAAGGGCTTGTTGGAGTGAAACTCCAAGGAATTGGACTGATGATACCTGTTGGAAACCTATGTATCAGTCCAAGTCCGAAGAGGTCACTAACCCACTTAAAACAAAAAGCACAATCTAAACCAAACACAGACTCCAGGACGGGGTGTCTCCCAATAGGAGAGCACTGAATTCCAGCATCCAGGCCATAAATATTCCAGGTTCAAACAGCCTTTTTCATCCTGGAGTCTACACCAGCTTTCCACCTCCCTTCTCCATCACTGGCTCTCCCAGGCAGGGTCACTCCCCCACCCAAACCCTCTCCAGCTCAATCAGCTGTCACAGGCCCTGCATTCCTGCAGGACTCCCAGAATTGGCAGCTCTGGACATCTGCTCTTTTCCACCCCCACAAATATGCAAGCAGGTGTGAGGCACCATGACTTGCCTTGTTCCTGGCCACTTTTACCCAGGCAATGGGAAGGAAGGCACAGCCAGAAGGACAGATGATCTGTTCCCCTTCATCCTCTTTGCATCTCTCTGGGGAATGAATAGAATCAAAAATCAACCTCCTCACCACCCATGAAGCACTCAGAAAAGATGAATCTTAGGTGTCTGAATATAATTCCTCTCTACCTCACTCCAATGGGGTCTTTACACAAATGGTGACAATGAGAAAATCCATGGATTTTGGTGCACTGTAGGATGCAGTTACAAAGATTGTCTGGAGCATGTTCTTTTTGGATCAGTAAAGCTGCAGAGTACTGTGCAGAATAAATGGCATCTGTGCTACTGTCACATTAAAAGGACCCTCAGTGGAAGGATTCTGAAAAATAACTGCTGCTAGTGAAGACCAAGATGGAAAAAATATCCAGATTTTTCATAGAATCTCCATAGAATGGTTTGGGTTGGAAGGGACCTTAAAGCTCATCTCATTCCAACCCCTGCCATGGGCAGGGGCACCTTCCACTATCCCAGGATGTTCCAAGCCCGGCCCAACCTGACCTTGAACACTTCCAGGGATGGGGCAGCCACAGCTTCTCTGGGCAGTGAAATGCCCAAAGAATATAGAAATATAGAAAGAGTATAGAACCTGCTTTTCATAGTGAGTTTATAGTTATCCCCCACATCAATTACTTTAGGGCTGACAATCAGCAAGGAGCACGGTAGAGAACTGATTTTGTCTACATCCCAATGAACCTGAAAGTATTGAATAGAAATAAATTAAAAATGAAGTGAATGTAGTTTGGGAAGTTTATGCCATATAGGCTATTGGCTAGCATTAAAAGAAAATAAGATTTCAGAACATTCGATTAATTTGTTTTTTCAGACAAGTAGGATTTTAATGAAAATAAAATAAGGAAAAAAAGACTATCCATTTGGCACTGAAATTTTCAGCTTCTAAGTGTGTTCAGTGGACCAAGGTGCTGGGTTTAGAGGGACAACCTCATTTCTTTCCACAAGGAATGGGCTGATACTTTATAGGAAACACAAAATTAATTTGTGACTGCATATGGAGTTCCTGAGCCAAACTGCGGCTCTCAAAAATACAAGGTGTATCAGCAGCTCCAAATAAAAAAGGTCCATTTTTTGCAGCTTCCACATGGCCACAGAAGAAGTCACATGCCCAGTTTGCTCCCAGCTGCCATTCCTGGATCCCTGTGAAACTTGCACTGCCTGAGAGCTCTGGCACATTCCAGTGGCAACAAACCCCTCTCTCAGCCTCAGTTTGCTGCATCCAAAATCTGCCAAGCACCCAGAGAGGGTATTACAGGAGATTGTTTTCCCCCAGCCACCCAAATATAATCTTCCCGTGGCAAGAGTAATGCAGAACCTGGATAAACTTCCAGAGGGCCATGGATAGTCAACCATGTCATTATCCCTCCTTTTGAGGTAGGCAAAAATGGAGTGAGGCATGAGGGTCTCCCTTTCCTGTCATGGCCTTGTCCCAGTACCATGCACAAGGTGTGTTCTAGCCCCTTTCCCTTTCTTTCCATGGTGAATGTGAACTCCTGCTCCTATCAACCTGACTCAGCTGCAGCTTTAGGAGAGAGAGAGGGCAGGGTGGTGTTTTCTTCAGCACCTGGATAAGATGATCCTGCTCTTCCAGAAGTTCTTCCCAAGGAGCAAGTTGTCTGTCACAGCACTCACACCACCACAGCTGCACTTCAAATTGGTGAATGGAAAGATCAGAGAATCCCAGAATGGTTTGGGTTGGAAGGGACCTTAAAGATCATCTCGTCCCAACCCCCTGTGATAGGCAGAGGCACCTTCCACTAGCCCAGGTTGCTCCAAGCCCCATCCAACCTGGCCTTGAACACTTCTAGGAATGAGGCAGTCAGAGTTCTCTGGGAAACCTTTGCCAGGGCCTCACCACACTCACGAAAAAATTCCTTCCTAATATCTCATCTAAAACTGCCCTTTGTCTCTTTGAAGCGGTTCCCTCTTGTCCTATCCCTCCATGCCTTGTCCCCAGTCCCTCTCCAGCTCTCCTGGAGCCCCTTTAGGCTCTACAAGGGGCTCTCAGGTCTCCCTGGATCCTTCCCTTCTCCAGGTGAGCCCCCCCAGCTCTCCCAGCCTGGCTCCAGAGCAGAGGGGCTCCAGCCCTGCAGCATCTCCGTGGCCTCCTCTGGACTCTCTCCAGCAGCTCCAGGTCCTTGTGCTGTTGTTCCCAGGGCTGGAGGCAGCTCTGCAGGTCCGGTCTCACCTGAGGGGGCAGAGGGATGGAATCCCCTCTTGACCCTGCTGCCCCTGTTGTGGGGTGAGCTCAGGATGCTCAGTCCATGTGAAAGCCACCAAAGATGAGGTTCTAAGAGGTTCTATTGTTCTCCTATTTCTTTCTGTCCCACCTCTGTCCCCTGTGACCACAGATGGCTTTTGCTGAGTGTCCAAGGCAAGGATTGACCCCCATGTGTGCAGCACCCTCAGCTCTGGCTCATGCCACGAGGGCACACACCTGTTCTGCAAAGCAATGCCAGCTATGAAGGATGTTCTGGGGGGGG
>WBMV01005604.1:0-66189 GCA_013396655.1 Campylorhamphus procurvoides | reverse complement strand
GGCTGTGCAGCCCCCAGTCTGTGCTGCACCCTGCCAGGCTTGGACTCTGCTTCAAAGGAGCAAGTGCCCTCAGGAAACATCCTGATCACCATCCATGTCATATTATTTCCCAAATTTTATCTTGCACAAGCTGATCAAACAAGCATATCTTCGCCATTATCTAAGAAATTCTGAGTGCTAGAAAAAATGTTTAAAGATTTTTTTTTTTCAAACTGATAGTTATACTTGTTAGTGAATTCAGTCAGGGGGAAAAACCAAACAGGTTACATCCATTTTTTAAAAACAATATTATTACTGTTTGACTTCTTGAAAGAGGATAGGGCTGTACTGAGTGGGACAAGACCAGTGCGGTGCATCTCCCTAATTAACTTACCCTAATTTCTCCCCCACTTTTTTATTTTTTTCCTTATGCTGGGATTTGGAAACAGCCTCAACTTTCTCAGTTTAAGGAGCAAATTACATGTAAACCTGTCCCTCTGCTCCTTACTGGACTCCTATAGACCTAAAGAAAATTACCCCTTAGAAGTACATATAATTTTTTCCTCATCTTCTGCCAAAATCTTGATGTTTAGCATAATTCTTTTTGGGGCGGGTGGGGAGGAGAGGGGGGCAGAAATACTTTTGAATCATTCTCATCATTTTTTACCAGGGCAACTTTTTCATATGTTAAAAGCAAAGTGACCATACAACCCTCTAGTCACTTCCAGAGCTTTAAGCACTCACCTGGGATAAAAGTCATAGGATGGGGACAAAAACAAGGAAGAGGACTCTGTGGGAGAAGACAGACTGCAATGAAACCATCGGAGATAGAAATGTCCTGAAGTAAATGAAAGGGGTCCAGGCAACTAATGCAGGACCTTCATCCTGCTCCCTGCAGGACCTTCATCCTGCTCCCTGCAGGAAGAGCCTTTGGATGGGTTTGGCTGAGGTGACTGCTTTCTCCCATCATTTTCCAGGCACAGTTCCCAGGAGTTTGCATGGGATAAAACACATCCCAACAGGCAGCTGGATGCAGCAATCCTGGTTGGGAGGTTAAAAGGCTTTTATAATACCAGTGTGCACAATTTTGCATCAGGCCCAGCTGTGCCAATCATATTGAATTTACTAGTTTAAACACAAAGTAAAGGGCGTGAGGTTTTTAGCTACTCACTGTGCCATAAACTTCTTCCAAGAACTTGGGAACATCATCCCATGCCTCAGTTTCCCAACCATAAACAACATTTTGATAGCACTGCCCTCTCCCAGGGTGGGATGGAGATCTCACAGATGCTCTGAGGCACCCAGACACCACGTTAATTCTCTCCTGTGAGGGTGGTGAGGCCCTGGCACAGGCTGCCCAGAGAAGCTGTGGCTGCCCCATCCCTGGAAGTGTTCATGGCCAGGCTGGATGGAACTTGGGGCAACCTGGTCAGGTGGAAGGTGTCCCTGCCCATAGGAATGAGATGATCTTTGAGGTTCATTACAACCCAAACCGTTCTAGGACTCTATGATTTTGTGATTATTTGCTGGTCAAAACCTCTCTGCAAACATTCACCCATACCAGCAGATTAAGTCCCAGTCTCCCAGGGATTATATTTTTTAAACAGCTCTGATGGGGAAGAGATGAAAAGGCACGTTTTTAATGACCCCAGCGTGGAGAGGATCCTGGCTGCACTGCTGGGACTTGTGGAACTGGTTGGGCTCAACCCTCAGTGTCTGACTCCAGCACTTGTAGAAACCCATCTCCTCCTGTCCTGCCCAGCAGGATTTCGCAGCAGCTCCAGATCCAGCTCCCTTATCCTTCTCTTCCTCCTCCCACTGCATCCTTCTGGCCATTAAAATATTAAGCTGCTGTACCTGCAATAAATGGCTTTATTCTCTTCATTGAGCTTTTTTTTTCTTTTTGGTTTCTGACAGGACTGAGCTGCGGCGTCGGAAAAAAAGGATAAAATGCCCAAGTGCCCTCCCAGCCACGGGACAGCTGAAGCCGTGTCACTCAACACGGCGCTGTCAGCGGATGATTGAGGTGGACAGGAGGGATGGGGATGGCCACGGGCTGTAAAGGACACGGGCAGGTGGGAGGACGGGGCGATGGGCTGGGCTGGCCCCGGGGCTGGGCGATACAAAAGGGACGGTGACAGCGTGCCAAGGGCAGGGACCACTCCGGGATGGCAGGAGAGACTTTGGGGGGGCAGAGCAAGGCGGGGAGGGACAGATGGGTGTGAAGAGCCAGGGTGGCAGGAGGCTGCTCTGCCCTGAAAGGGATGAGAAACCTTTAACAACAGACCCAGCAAGGGAGCTAAGAGGATGCTGGTTCAATAGGGGGGGAGAATGAGCCCAGGTGATAGAACACTGTGTGAGAGGAGGGGAGTTTAGCATGGTTATCACTGGGGGGAAGTTAAAAGAAAAATAGAGGCAGTGGTGTAGAGGAATGTGGGAGAGGGGGAAATGCCCCTTTCCCCAAACCCACTCATACACACACAGAGGGGTCTGTAGTATAAGCTGTTTCAAGTGCTTTTTTAGCCACAGCCTTGGCTAAGAGAGTGATGGGCATCCCCAGGCATAGGCTGCTTGCTGGAGAGCATTTCTGACCACACCAGTTCCTGCTTCCTTGGGAAAACCTTGAAGAGGAGGAAAATCCCCCTTTCTGAATATGCAAGCCCAGCTGACACCCCTGAGGTGCCATGAAGGGACAAAGGATCCAGGAGAGAAGGGTGAAGGGACCAACTGCTTCTTTGCTGAAGGTAATGTCTGAGATTTACTTTTATTTTTAATGCATTATGTCCTGTGACATGAGAATTGATAGTATTTATGGCCAAGCCCAGAGAACACAGGCAAGAGCCAGTGTCCAGCATCCAAGGTTGTGGAAAGCATCACAAGGAACTCTGGGCAGGGAAAAAGATGCCAAGGATAGAAAAGGGAAAGGAGGTGAGGTGGTGTCTTCGTGGTTCAAACAGGACCCCAGATTCACTGCCAAGTTTCCTGGGGTCAGACCATACTGCTGGATGTGGCCTATGGCCATGGCATTGAAGCATCCCTTCAAAGTGGGTGTGCTCAGGCTCATAGCCATGGAGAGACACCCCAAGGGATGTGTTTGATTCTCAGGAACATCAAAGTGGAAGAGTTGGTGTTTGGTGCCCTGTTGGTCAGATCTCTTGGGGTACAGGCAACCCTTCAGTGACCCAGGGGATACTGGAATTGCAGAGAAGGGACTATAGGATCTCAGCTGGTCCATATAGGCTGGGGGACCAGTTTCATTCCCTGGGAAGCTCTGCAATCTCAGAGTGTTCCCAGGGAGCCTCTTCTGAGCGCAGAGTGCCCACCTGTAATGAACAATTTTCAAGAGGAAGTGACCTTCTGATTTTAATTCTCACCTCGGTTTAAGTGATCACCAGCAAATTCCCACTAGTGCCTGCCTGCCCACCATGGCCAGATGTTAGACTGTGTCATCTCCATGCTATTATTGATCTATTTTTCGCTCCAGAATCCTTATTGGACTATGAAGTGCTCTCTCTGTTTCACAGATAGAGACATGCATAGGTCCGAATTCATCCCCATTATCCTTAAATCCTTAGGCAAGGAGTCTAAATGATGACTACAGTCAACCCTGGCTCCTTCTGGAGTCAACAGTGAGGTGGCTGCTTCTTGACACACTCCTGGGCCCTCTCTGTGGGTCCTTGCTCTCCATGGGTGGCTGTTCCTTATACTTCCAGCCTGTTAGCAATATTCATTAAATTAATTGGTACTGAATGACTGAAACTGTCAAGAGCCCAGAGTGGGTTTATCCTCCTCTTCTCTTAACTCATCCTCTTAATTCCCTGTGCTTGGATCACATGGGGAGGAACTAACCAAACAAACTAAAGGTAAAGAGCACTGTCCGCCTTCCCAAGGCTGTATCCTTCTCACCCACTCCCAGAGCACAACATTAGTCTTCCTGGCCTCCAGCAGAAAGCTCCAAGATGGGGAAGGGTTTGTGATGTGAGGTGATCCAAAAATCCCCACACCAACAGTTTTAGATGCAGAAAGAAGATGAGGCTGATTCCCCACCTTTTCAAGCCCGTGGCAAAAATCCTACTGCCTTCTTGAGGCACAGTTATCCTAAATTACACTATTAAATTCATTTGCATTCAAGATATGAGGGAAAAGGGAAAGCTTAGGAGCAAGGGAGGCCATGCAGAACATGTATGGACATTGCCACAGGCTCTCCAGTTTGTCCCAAAAAAAAACTCCTCTCTGTGCCTCAGTTTCCCCACTCATAATCTGGGAATACTGGTGAGCAGGCTTTGCTCAAGGGCTCCATTCTCTTGGTGCAAGGGATCAGACTGGATAAATAAAATACAGTGTGGCTAAAAGAGAGCTGAGATCTCAGTTTAAAGGCACCAGATAAAGTAAAAAATATAACTTAGACACTCATAGTTTTCTTTTTTATATTGAGATAAAAGTGGTAGAAAATCAAACAAGGGGACTATTAGGATGGACAGGCACATTGCCAGGACTGCTGGTGCTTTGCCACAGCCTTTCCAAATAACCTTTGGCAACTCACTTATTTTCTTCAGTGTTGTATTCCCCTTCATGCCTCCCCTTTTTAACAAACTAAATAACAGCACAGTGGGGCTGGATGATGTTTCAGAGATGCTCATTGAGGTCTTATGCCCACTGACTTAAGGCAGAGAGCTCACTATCACAGTTTATGGAGCAAACTCAATAAACTTTGAGACACTCTTATGAAACCACTTTAAAAAAAAAAAGCCACACAAAACACCTCCAAAACGCAAGGGCCTAAATATAGTCTCTGGCTAGACATAGGCACTATTTTGCAGACAGATGCAAACTTCATTTTTGAGTTTGAAGCTTGCTGGAAGGTGTGGTTAGGACAGGGTTAAGATGAAACTAATTAACTACACTTCAAAAACCTGCCCTCAGACATCTAGTTAGGCTCCTGAGGTTAAAGTGATAACCTCACTGACTTGTCCACAGTCACACAGAAAATTGTAAAGAAGGCAAGAAAGGCTCTACATGAGTTTTTTTCCCCATGTGAGGTGGTTTTTGCTGTAGGTAGAGGGGCAAGGACGTGGCAAATTCCAAACGTGCAACAGTTTGGGCTCAAACCTTTCCTGTGGAGAAGGGCAGAATATTCAGAGGGTGATTCCTCTTTTCAGTTATAGAATCACAGAATGGCTTGGATTGGAAAGGACTTTGAAAATCATCTATTTCCAACCCCCTGCCATGGGCAGGGATACCTTCCACTTTCCCAAGTTGCTGCTCCAAGACCCATCCAACCTGGCCTTGGACACTTCCAGGGATGGGGCAGCCACAGCTTCTCTGGGCAACCTGTGCCAGGGCCTCACCACCCTCCCAGCCAAAAATTTCTTCCATCAGGAAAAGGAGATGACTCCTATTCACCCCTTCCCTTTACGCTGCTGCCACACCACTGGACCTCCCTGTGCAGACAGGGAAATGAAAGGCTAAGCAGCCTCCTCCTTCCAGGAACAACTGCTCCCAGGAAAGCATTCCTTGGGCAATCCAGAGTGGAAAAAGAAACTTGACAAAGAGCCCAGCTGAGTGGCTGCCCAAATGCCAGGCGTATTAGAGAGCCTGTTTCAGGAGTATCACCTCCCATCTCGTCCTCAAACCATCCCAGTCACAGGGACCCTTAGGGAACAGCTGCCCCATTCTTTCCTCCTCCTCTTCCTCACTCCAGGCAGGGACAGACGTGACTCTGGATATGCCTCAGATGATTGGGTTACTCTCAGTGACTCCAAAAGGCATCATCTCTTGGCTCTTAGATTGCCTGTCTGCTTTTCACAAGCAGTGTAATATTCTAGGGTAGGCAAAAAAAATGTTAGTGGTTCTAAATGGTTTTAAAGCCTCTTGCCTTCCTTCCCTGCCAGCTTTTATGGCCACTCCTGTCAATTTTTTACACTCAAGAGTGTGTCCCAGTCAGCTCCTGAATTTCTAGTCACTTAGCTGTAATTTTACAATCCATGTTTCACTATTCTGCCTGTTCTGGGTTTTCCAAATCTTGGAACAGTGTGATGTGGAAATACAACCTAGTGAGTCTTCACTGCAGCAGTCCCAGTTCATCCCAGTGAATGAATTTAATGCAAATTAGGTTATAGCATCATCATTAAATCCTATTTTACACCTACATAAGATTCTTAAGTCCCAGTCCACAAGTTATGCCAAAACAATATACATAAATAAGGAATATTTACCTACTTACATGCATGGGATCAAGGATCTTCCAATAAATTAAGTTTGTTTCCTCATTAATTGCTCTAAACCCACTATCTGATACGAGTATTTCTATGGTACTTTGATACAGGGGTATGAGAAATTTAAGAACATGCTACCAGTGAGCAGCTTTAACAGCTTTAAACTGAAAAAGAGAAGGTTTAGATGGAATATTAGGAAGAAATCCTTCCCTGTGAGGATAGTGAGGCCCTGGCACAGGTTGCCCAGAGAAGCTGTGGCTGCCTCATCCCTGGAAGTGTCCAAGGCCAGACTGGGGCTTGGAGCAACCTGGGACAATGGAAGTTACATCTGCTCATGGCAGTGGAATGAGATGGGCTTTGGGGTCCTTTCCAACACAAACCACTACGATTCCATGATAAACCTCCCTTACAATTTGTTGAAGGACAACAGATTTTCCACACATAAGAAAAAAGTCTAGAAAATGCATCAATGCAAAACTTCTTTGCTCCAGAACTCTTCAGCTTATTTCAGAAAAGAACAGCAAGGAAAAATTTCAGAAAGTAGCAATCTTGGATAAAGGCTTTTGGTGTTTGCTATAAGGGCACAGGAGCTAAGACAGCATAGCAAAAGTCAAGAACTATAAGGAAAGATTTGCTCAGATCTGAATGCAATTTTTCCTCCGTTAATATTTTAATTTTTTCAGACCTCTTATCTTTAGGCAATTTCTTCATTAAAACCATTAATTTTATGGATGCTGTTATTTCCTTCCCTATTTTTTCCCTGCTTTCTAGATAGCAAATTTCCATTTTTCTTATTGAAGGGTTTCCTTTCTCCTGCCCTCAGTCTCCTCTGTCAGAGCTTCCAAATTCCAGCTCTCAGTGAGGCTGGACTTGCAGTTTCTCTGTGTCCAGCACCCAGTAAGGTGAATCTCACCTCCCTGAGCAACTCTGTCATGCTCAGTAGCTCTGTGTATGAAGGTACAGTTGTGTCCCTCATAGAAAATTGGGGGGAATTCTGATGCTGGTCCCACTGTCCACTCCCCCTGCTGTGCCTCAGTTTCTCTGCCTGACACTTCCAGGTTTGCAATCAAAACCTTCTGTGGGACTGGAATGAGAAGGAAAAAAATTTGTGGTCAAAGATTTGAGAGGGCATTTTGGAACCCTAAACGCATTTCTGTGTGGAAAGGTATCTTTTTCCCTTCATGGAGAAAGTCTCTTACAACACAAGACTGTTGCTTGGCTCATTTGTGGCCCCAAAAGTGGCCCCAGGGATTAAAAAGGTTCGGTCCTGATTAAGTGCTTATAATCACAAATAATAAAAATTATGCAGATCCACATGAGAGCTAGGAAGACTAAAAAGAAATATCCATTCATTATTGTTGATAACCCATGTAAACAGAGTTATGCACTCAGAAATCTGGGAACCCACAAACCGTCATGGCTTTACTGAAATCTCTGGGAGTTTTCTCTGATGTCAGCAAGGCTCATCTTCCTCACCTTTTCCAAGTCAATGGCCTTCATCTAACTGGGAAGTAAATATTGTACTGAGTTCTTAATCTCAAATTAAAATGCAATGAATGCTCCTATAATATTGGTTTATCTTACATTTTAAAAAATTACAGAGCAGGAACGTTTTACTGTGGGTATTTTTAACACCTGTGTTACACTTGGTGTAAAAAATCTCTGTGTAATGGAAATTCAGACACCACTCCTGACCCTGGAGACTTGTAAACAATATCATTTCCTGAGTCACTGCATGTTTCATCTTTTTCTAGAAATGGTATTCCCTTGTTTTATCAGCTACTGAGGTTATTGAAGTAATGACTGAGAATGCAAAATTTCCTGCCCTGAGTTTTCCTAGAAATCATAAAGGAAAGTCTTTATCTTGCTTTAGAACAAACGAGCAGCTCCTCCCAAAAAACACTCATCCCTTCGCTGCAGTCACTCAGGATTTTTGTATGAGCAAAATTACTTAGAGCAGCATCCATAAGATCAGGATCATGAAGCTTTTAAGTGAAAATAAATTTGAGCCATTCCTAGTTTCCTCGGTCTCTAAATCCATCACCCCAGATGAGTATTGTGATGAGCATTGCCATGGGATGGATTTCCATCCCAAATCCTTTTGTAGTCATGATTACGTCATGTCATGACACAGATTTGCTCAACAGCTGACAGGGAGAAAATATAATGGCAGAAAAAATGAGGTGGGTGTGTCTGAAATGTAAAATATCATCAATGTCGGGGGGGGGGGGGTGTTGCAACAGAGAGATTTTCTGATGTAGTGTCATGCAAGGGAACACCTCTGCCACAGAGAAGGATGGAGACCCTGTAGGCGTAGATACCAACTCTGACTCAACTTCTCCAACAGAATAAAATGCTTGGAGAGTGACAGAAAAGCTCCAGGGAGACCTGGAGCCTCTGAGGGGTGTGTGCAGTGCTGCTCTGCACTCTGGAGTCTGTACCTGGCCTACTCATTGGGGTCTGCTTTCAAGGAGACTTTGTGTTTCTTTAAGTCTTGGAGTTATTCCCACCTTGATTTTACTGTTTCTCATCTTCTGTGATCCTTCCTTAGTCTTTTGGTGCTTTTGGAAGAGAGACTATGAGAGAAAAGTTTATTTTCTTTCCCCTGTATACTTGTGTGGACTGATTGTGTATCAGAAACTTGGTTACTTCCCTTCCTTTTCCCATCTGCAGAGACGCTTCCAATTAGAAATAAATTATCCTTGTGAATCTGGTACACGAACAAATGTATTCCAACCAGAGGTTTCCCAAATGTGGCCATAACTCCCTTCGAGCACCCTGAGTGTGCCAGTCCAACCAAGGATGTGTGTAATAGCCCCAAATCCAGGAGTCAGCACAGGAGAGGGCACCAGGGTACCCAGCATTTCACTTCTGCTGGGCATTTCTAGCATCAAATGCAGAAATACCTCCGTTTGTCTTCACCTGTGTCGTGACAGGCTCCTCTCAAAGGTGCAGCAGGGGATGACACAAGTTGGAACACAGGAAATTCCAATTTGGTATCAGCAAACAGGTTTTCCACAATGAGGATGGTCAAACTCCAGGACAGAGACCCCAAAACATCAAAGGAACTCCATTTTGGAGAGATTCAGACTCAATTAGACTCAATGGTGCTGAACAACCTGACCTAAACTGTCCCTGTTTTGAGCCAGGAGAAGCACAAGAGCTCCCCAGATCCTTCTGACCTAAATGACTCTGTGCCCCTACAACTTAAAGCTGGTTTCTAACCAGCCAGGCCAGGCTCTGGTGAGCTGCTGTCTGGTCCTGAAGATATTGCCTTCTTGTCCAGGCAGCTTTGCAGGGCATGGACCACATCCCTGTGTGTGTATGAACAGCTGCTCTGCTCAGGCAGGTCCTCAAGGTTTTGCCTTGATACCAATAGTAATGAAACAGTGAAAGGAAAAAAACCTATTTATTGCCTCTCACTTATGTGACTTGTTTTGTTTTTTTACAGCAAACTCTAGTTTTTCAGGATTTCAGGGGTATAAAAACAAGTCCAAGCCCATCTCCAACATGAACTTCCATGAGATTCCAGCCTTCAGCACCTTGCAATGGCACACCCAGGCAATGGGAAATCTGAACCACCTGAAAATATCCCTCCAAAACATCCCAGACTGGCCAAAGGCACCAACAAAATGGCAGAGTTTTGTGCTGCCAGTACTTTTCCAAGGAGGAAGCAGGCTGTCAGCTCAGAAACACGTCTGAGTAGCAACTCTACCTGTTCAGGAGTGGAGGATGCACAGCTGTGCTGCTGCCCAGATCCAGACTTCTCTTATGAGATGACATGCTTCTTTATATCCCCATATGGATTAGGCTGCTATGGAATGTAAGGAAGTGTGTGGTTTCAGGGAGACTGCACCATCCTCTGCTTTCAGTGACTGCAAGGAGTCAACGCTCTTCTGTAACTGTGTTTTACCTGAATTTGGCTTTGTCAGATACAGTCAGGCAGCTTATATTCACTTTACAGTGCCCTCAGCACCCGTGGAGAGCACATCGGGATCTGAACATCTAAAAAAGGTTGCAAACTCCTGACTCCATGAAAGTTTGATAACAAAGACATATTCTGCACACCTTTCTCTGCAAAAATCACCCAGCAGACTGTAGGTTACACCTAACCAAAATAATACACTGTCCTGAAAGTGATTTTCAAAGGCTTTCTGAAAATCACTGCATGCCAGATGGCATCCATAATTCATGGAATCATAGAATGGTTTGGGTTGGAAGGGACCTTAAAACTCATCTCGTTTCACCCTCCTGCCATGGGCAGGGACACCTTCCACTGGCCCAGGTTGCTCCAAGCCCCATCCAAGCTGGCCTTGAACATTTCCATTGATGGGTTAGCCACAGCTTCTCTGGGCAACCTGTGCCAGGGCCTCCCCACCCTCACAGGGAAGAATTACTCCCTACTATCTCATCTAAATCTACCCTATTTCATTTGTCATCTATTCTCAGCTGCTGGAAAATGCTTTGGATTAAGTGACAGGGAGAAAGAATTAAACAGCAGTGGGTAGGAATGACTTGTGAGGAGTAAAAGTGACTAAGATCCAGATGTCACATTAGAAATTCTCCCCTTTACTCCCAGTAATTCATAACAAAATCTTCTTTAATGGGGTTAAAATTAATGTTACAGACATAGGAATTGCAGTAGGGATTGATGAAGATTAAACCAATACACTCAGTACAGGAACAATTAGAACAGGCTGCAGGGAGTCACCTCCCAATTAATATAACACTGTGGGTCTAAGCAGACTCACAGCAAGGTCAATAATGATGGGCTTTTTTCCCTAAATCTGTATTATAACTCAGGGTAGTCTTGCTATGTCACAAATGTCCCCTCTTCCCCTGAGCACTGCTTAATTCTTTGCTCTAATATTCACTATGCAGCAACGAGCTCAGTATATTTAATTTTTTTTTCAAAAAGTGGAACAGTTGCCTTTAACACATCTAGGACAGCCTGGAGATACCCTGGATACCTCCAAGATATCCTGAAGATCCTGTTCTGTAGTGCTGGTGATCTCAAACTATTTCTCATACATTACCTTCAACTGTAGGCTAAATATTCAAAATTGTAGACAGTTTTCAATCACTCTTAATTTATTGAAGAAATAGTTTAGGAATTTTTGAAGAAATTGTTTTTACCATTATGTCCTAGGTCTGAAAGGTTTTCAGACTTTCATTTCCCAAGAGAAACAGTAGGAATTCCACCCCAAAATACCCTCAATAAGCCTGATCTGGTTAGAAGATTAAAAACATGTTTATGCTGCAGTGCTTAATGTTCATAATTTAATTTTAACCCAGCTATGAGAGGTTCTGCCAGCAGGTAGACCTTATAATTCAGCAAATTCATACCCATTTATTGTCCAGCCTCCAGGTCAGTTGTGTAGGTCAGGCTGGACATGCTTTGCTTTAGGAAATGCTGAAGCCAGACAGGTTTATCTCTGTAGCTGTTATTCCTTGGACTCATATTCCAGGGAGCCTTTGGCATCTGGGTGTCCAAGTTTCACTGTCTACATCACCAGTAGTTCACTAGTGACTTATCCATACCCAGAGAAGCTGTGGTTGCTCCATCCCTGGAAGTGTTCAAGACCAGGCTGGATGGAGCTTGGAGCAACCTGGGTTAGTGGAAGGTGTCTTTAAGCTTCCCTCCAACCCCCACCTTTCTATAATTCCATGAATTATCTCACCTTCTTGAATATATTACCATCTCCAAAATCCTTTACTGGGAATGCTCCTTGGTCTGCTCTAATTCCCAGGCTAAGCTTAGGAGCTGTTAGGGTCAGTCCTAGTTGGCACAGGTCAAAACTGTTCCAGCAACAGCAGAAACCACTGAGTTCCTGTGCTGTACCTCAGCACTGTGTAATGTACCAATATAACCCCTGAAACCAGTGACATTTATGTTCCTCAGCCACCAAGATGCTTTGCGAAATCTCAGTCTGATTCAGAGCCAGGGCTTCTGCAATTGACCCAAGCCCTGTGGTCTCCTGGACATAATTCAGGAAGGTACTTGTCAAGCCATGATTTTACGCCACCCTTCTTGTATAGAACTAACCCTCAGGTTATGAAATCTAATCCAGAAGAGCATTACAAGTAGCATGACCATCATGTTGATGGAGAGGATTCATCCCCCCTACTCTGTCCTCATGGGACCCCACCTACAGAGCTGTCTCCAGCTCTGGGGTCCAACAGCACAAGGACCTGGAGCTGCTGGGGAGAGTCCAGAAGAAGCCACGGAGATGCTGCAGGGCTGGAGCCCCTCTGCTCTGGAGCCAGGCTGGGAGAGCTGGGGGGGTTCACCTGGAGAAGGGAAGGGTCCAGGGAGAGCTGAGAGCCCCTTGCAGAGCCTAAAGGGGCTCCAGGAGAGCTGGAGAGGGACTTGGGACAAGGGACGGAGGACAAGGGGGAACTGCTTCAAAGTGACAGAGGGCAGAGTTAGATGGAATATTGGGAAGGAATTCTTGGCTATGAGGGTGGGCAGGCCCTGGCACAGGTTGCCCAGAGAAGCTGTGGCTGCCCCATCCCTGGAAGTGTCCAAGGCCAGGTTGGACAGGGCTTGGAACAACCCGGCCTAGTGGGACATGCCCTTGCCCATGGCAGGGAGCTGGAACTAAATGATCTTTAGAGGTCCTTTCCAACCCAAACCATTCTGTAATTTTAGTCATAAAAACTAGGCAAGACAAAAGGGCACCCAATGGAAAAAGGGGTGGGATGTGAATTCTGACCTGCTGTTGATCAACCCATTGTCTGTATCTCAGATACAACATTTTCTTTCTGCATCTCTTCATCTTTATGGTGTTGAAAACCTGCTGTAGTTTGTGGAGATGTGGACTTTATTTAGTTGCCCAATGTGATGGTCCTACTGCCTTTGGAGACAGCCTAAGAATAATCCAGTGGCTCCTAGATTTTTGTCAGGTCTGTGCTCTGCCATAGCTGTATGTCACATGTGAGCATCTCAGACAACCTGTGCCTCCTCAGATGGTGCCAGATGCTTATGTGTTGGCAAATAAAGGCAAGCCTGCTGTCTGGTCAGCCAATCCTTTCCCTAGCCTTGACAGACTGCATAAATTTTGGGTTTATCCCTGGAGTGGAATCCCATCCCTCCTTTGCTTTCGGCAGCTGTCTGCAGCCTGCACACGCCTGTTCCACCAGAGCCTGGGATCAGCATTCACTCTTGCTGCACAGCCTGCCCCAGGATTAAGTTACAGGCACACACACACTTGGAAAGACACAGGAGAGGAAATAACACAGACAAGGAGCTAAGGTTTAGGAAAACTTATAGCCTGCCTGGGGGGTCAAGGCCACCGTTTTGAATCTGATCTTCCCTCCATCCTGTACTTTAGTGTCTGCACACAGGCCCTGGCTGAAGGTAAAAAAGTCTAATTCTTCCTAAATTCCATCAAGTTTGCAACATTCTAGTGCTGATAGGAGAGAGCATGAAGCGAGTGCCATAACTGGAGGCTGGCAGATACTATTTCTTTGGCATCAAGTTATATATTTCCATAGAGCATATAGAATTTATGTTGCTTATGCTTTCCTTGCTCACAAATAGCCCTAATGATGCAAAAAGAAAGTCTAAAGCAAGCAGAGGAGTCCTGATGCTACTCAAGTTAATATTCTTCCCAACACTGAGCAGGAAGAGGTCAAGGGGAATAAAAAAAAAAAAATGAGGAAAAAACCCCTCTTCATCAAAATGTTTTTCAGAGAAAACTTTATCAAGTTGGTTGCATTAGATCTTAGAGACCTTTTTCAACTCTAACAATCCTATGAGCCTAAGCCCCTGAAAAACCACATGCACATGGAAAGGGGCCTATGCATGGGGTTTGAAAAAAGCTGCTTTTGTCTTTTTTGGAAGCTGCCCCATGCCCTGCTGCTCATGGTCTTTCCAGCTGTCTCCTCACTGAGACCCCCAGGTACAGCTGGAGGGCTCTGGGAGGCTCTGAAAAGCAATGCCTGACTGACAACTGGCAGATGACTTCCCGTCAATTGACAAAGGAGGTGTCTTTCCTCCCTCCTGCTTTTCCTTTTTTTCATTATTTAAAAAAGAGGAAAAATGAGGAGAACGAAGCAGCAGGAAGGAAAGAGATGTATAAAGATGTCCCATGGCAGGGTGGATGGAAGGGGATGATCTTTAAGGTCCCTTCCAACCCAAACTGTTCTGTGATTCTATGATTCTAAGATAAATCTTCAGACATAGTCTGCTGTGGCTCAGGATAAGCAAATGCCAATCCTCCAAGCTTCAGACTTTCCTCGTTATCCAAGTCCAGGCTCGTGAGCTGGGACAAGATTCAAAAACAAGACCAAAGTCTAAGAAACATCAAAGCAGAGACCCAGAATTTGGCTCCTGAGGGTTTTTTCCCACATTTAAATATTGTTAACTTATCCAAAAGCAAGAACTTCACCCTAGTCCAGACAACCTCCCAGGAAATGGGACATCACCTGGACGCTCTGCATTGACCAGTTCCCAGCCAAAAGGACCTGCAGTGCTGCCTCCAGCTCTGGGGTCCCAGGTCAGCAAGGATACTGAAACTGTTGGAGCAAACCTAGAGGAGGCCACCAGGATGATCAGAGGGATGGAGCCCCTCTGCTGTGAGGAAAGGCTGAGAGAGTTGGGATTGTTCAGCCTGGAAAAGAAAAGGCTTTGGGGCAGTCTAATTGTGGCCTCCCAGTACCTGAAGAGAACTGACAAGAAAGATATAGAGTGTTTACAAGGGCCTGGAGGGACAGGACAAGGGGGAATGGCTTCACATTGAAAGAGAATATTTCTTAGGAAGAAATTCCTCCTTGTGGGGATGGGGAGGCCCTGGCACAGGTTGCCCAGATAAGCTGTGGCTGCCCCATCCCTGGAAGTGTTCAAGGTCAAGTTGGACAGGGCTTGGAACAACCTGGGCTGGTGAAAGGTGTCCCCAGCCATGTCAGAAGGTTGGAATAAGATGATCTTCCAACCCAAACCATTCTATGGTTCTACGATTCTATGGAAAATGATGATGTCTCCAGAGCTGGTGTCATAAATGCTGCACCTTCCTTCTCTTCCTCTACACAGTGGTTGACATCAGTGCTCCCATCTCAGCTGTCTAATTTCCCTCTCAGGTAAGGCACAGCAAAGCCAAGCATGGGACGTGGTCAGGAGCTATGCTCTGCTTTGGCTGGTCAAACGGAACCAAGCCCATCTTCCTCGGAGGTTTGGTCCCCTTCAACCAGCTATAGCAGTGTTGAAAGCATCAAGCCAGGAAGGTTTGTCTCCCTCCACCTCAGCCCAACCAGCCCTTCCTCCTGGATGGATCTGCTACCCCTCTGAACACCTTCAGAGGTGCATCTGAAAAGGTTTGGGGTAGATTTTCGGTTCTAATAAGTATCACTGTAGGAGTGCCAGCTTGTGCAAGGGCACGTACATGTGCATACAAATGCTCCAGAATTTCCTTCATCCCTGGAAGTGTTCAAGGCCAGATTGCATGGCACTTTGAGCATCTTGGTCTACTAGAAGGTGTTCCTGCCCATGGCAGTGGCTTGGAACAAGATGAGCTTTAAGGTCCCTTCCAACAGAAACTATTTTGTGGTTACCACAGAACCAAAATATCACATACAAGGCTGCTGGCTCTGAAACCTCCAGCAGGTTTCTAAGTCAATGTGGGTCTGCAGAGCCCTATCACACAACCTACTTTATTTCCTTTCCCTATCAAACATGCATCCACACATCCTCTTTTGCTGAGCATTGCCCATCCATGTAATTTCTAATTAAATTTTTTGTAAAAAAATCATAAAGGGTAACATATCTTGAAAATACAGTGTCCACATGTCTTTTATTACTTAATTAATGCAAAAAGGAGCTATAAATAACCATAATCTACATACCAAGGGTTTGTGACCCACAGGAAATAGCACATCAGTTACCCCATAGCCACTTAGCCCACAACACATACTCCACTTCACACGTCATCATGCAAGGTATTCTCTGACTTCCCATCCCCAGCACACTGTAACAAATGAAGAAAGAGAGCCAAATAACTTCAACGTGACTTTGCTGACAGGGCTTGATCTGTCCCCTGAGCCAGGTAATGAATTCAGATGTCTACTTTCAGACATCCAACTTGGGGAACTCTAGTTGTTTATGATCTTCACCCCACAAAAAGTACCGCAAAGCTGTCAACAAAATAAATGAACACGAGTGTATCAACATAACTTCTTTAGGTACATTATCTGTGATGCCCGTATTTTTAGCTGGATGGAGGGGGAGGAGGGAGCATGTAACAGAAGAAGGACTGTCATCAGTCTGGTCCAGAGCAGTTTGGATCTCTGCTACAGGACAGTGATGCTCCATGGAAAGCCACATCTTCACAGACCCTGTATTTTCCCTGTGGGCATGCATTGGAACACAGCTTCATTTCTGCCAGGTCTCCATGGCCAATGTCCTTTGGAAGACCCAGACACACAGGGATGACAGTGCATGGGGGAATAATCTGTCCAGGATCACGTGTGTGACAGACAGGACACCAGTGAAGTCCCCATCACACATCAGGGAGGGTTCTGAAAGGCAGGAAGGAATGTCAATATTGCATGGGTTTGTGGCACTACTGAATTTAGAAGTTTTAGGAAACGCACGTCAAAAGACAAATTGATCCAAGGATGATGAGGTTCTGGCACAGGTTGCCCAGAGAATCTGTGGCTACCCCATCCCTGGAAGTGTTCAAGGCCTGGCTGGATGAGGTTTGGAGCAACTTGGGATAGTGAGGGGTTGGTCTAGATCATCTCCAGAGGTTGCTTCCAACCCAAACCATGCTATGATTCTGTGATTCTGTAGCAGAAGATATCCCTGCCCGTGACAGGGGGTTGGGACAAGATGAGTTTTAAGGTCCCTTCCAATCCAAACCATTCTGTGATTCTATACCCAGATTTCCCTCTCTGACCAGACACACCATTCATGGTGAGCAAGGACTGCATCACCATTGACAGCTCATGGATCTAAACCACTGAGATACCACACTGCACAATCCTAAATTCCTGGAGGTTTCAGAGCACTTCATGTAAAACTGCCGTCTGTTTGACCTGGAGATGAGTCAAAAGGGGATTTTTTTTTTTTTAACATTTTGTGTCTCACTTCACCTCCACTTTACACACCCTGGGTTTGTTCAGCACTGCCTCTCAATAACACCCCATCTGCAGGGTATGACACTGGGCTGTGCAGTGGATACCCAGAGCCTCTTGACAGTGGGTATACAGAACAACACACCCACCCACCCCCACCCCCTCCAAAATAAAAAAAAAAAAGGTCTGGAGAACCAACACATAAGAAGAAACAGCCCCACAACCTGAAAAATAAGATATTTCAGCCAACTGTCCTGCCAAGTACCTCAGAAAAATCTTGTCAAAATTATGAGTGGGGAAAAAGTATGTGTGTCTATTTGCTCAATAATGTGGGGGGAAACACAATGTGCAACACAGGACAGAAATTAAAATTTAGCTTCTTGATGTGATGTTCCCTCTTTGTAAGCATCATTTGCATTAGGGTAACTAGGCAAAGAGTATTCCTCCCAGACGTGTGTTCCTCCTGCATTTCAGCAGCTAATAAACACAGAACTTCCATCAAGACATTTCTTACCACTGCCATAAATCAGAAGTAATAAAAAATACCAACAGGCATTAAAAGAAAAGGTCTTTTGAATACTCAAAGCTCATAATTTTGATTTATGATGAACAGAACAAAATATCTTGCATCACTAAGGACCAAAAATCCAGTTTCTTTCCCTGATAAATTACTTTATTAAAAGAAAAACATGGGAGTTTTTTTCTGGTTAATTTATGAGTGATTTTGATCCACCAAGAGTGTTTTAGAAAGCAAGACATAACATTGAACATTGAAATGAATATAGTTTGGCTTTCTCTGCCATGGAGTGAGAACAGCAGGACAATATCTCACTCCTTCTTCTGCTGAGCTCTGTAAGACAAGAGCATCCACTGGACTTAGTCCTGGCCAACAGGGATGAAGGGACCAGGCAGCAGCACTTTTACACGCCTCATACTCATGACTTGTCTGTCACCTTGTCTCATTTCTCTTCATCACTGCTAATCTGACTTTTCACATTGATTAAGTGAAAAGACCCACTCTTCCACTGCACTCTATTAGCAAGACAATCACGCGATAACAAAGAGCAATGATGACTAAATTCAGGAAGTAAATCTTAGAAATGATCAAGTTTTTTCTCCTCAGAAAATACAAAATTGATCCAATTTCTGCTTACTTGAGACACTTTAAAGTCCACACAACTTTAGAACAGCCTTCAGCAATTCTGCATCAAGCAAACTCCCTGCCCACAGTAAATGAAAACGTGGTGCAAATCCACCTGGAGAACATCCTGCAAAGTATTTGTGGGCGTGAAATAAAAACCAATTTTATTGGGCATTAATTGCTACAACTTCCCAGTTTTCAAGAAGCATTGTGTTCATCCTTAAAGGGCATTTTTTCAGAGGAAATAAATATGTTTGTCTATATATTCGCATTGAAAAAAAAAAATCAAAATGGAGCGATGCAATACACCCAAAATATCTCAGTGTTTCAAAACAAGACACTTATGACCCAAAAGCTTTTGAGAGTCATTGTCAAGGAAGACCACTGTTGATGCTTGCATTCCATGGGGAAGAGAATCCCCATTCTCCCATTTCTCCTCATAATTCTGTCCTCAGGTGAAGGACCAAGACCCACCTCTTGACTCACTACCATCTATTTGCTTTTCCATCAGCCATGTCCAGGATCTGTCAGGGCATGAGACCATTTAATCCCATTTAAAATCTCATTTTTACTCCCCTGAGGGAACAAAGGTGGTCTGCAAGCACACAAAAAGCTTCTGCCAATCCTTCCTTTGCTAGAAACAAAGAAAGTAGGACAGACAAGAAATCACCCCATCACCTTGGGGTGGTGTGACTACTTGGCCTGATGCAACTTTATATGGTAAAACCCTGCTTGAATCCTTTGCAAACCAACTTCAGGCTGGGATGATGAGACATTTGGGTACTTTGCCTGCTTGTCTCCTTCCGTTTTTGTCATATAAGTTGCTTATCAAGCATCAGATTTGCACCACAGAAGCTTTGTGATATCTGGCATCTCCTGCACTGCTGCTGTCCCAAGGGAACCACTTGAGCATCAAGGGAACCACTTGAGCATCAAGGGAGGCAGCAGAGGTGAAGGTACTGGAGATGTGTCTCTGCAGGGATGGGATGAAGGCTTTTGACAGGCTTTGGAAGCTGTAGATAGGAAGCAGCAAGAGGATTTCTCTCTGTGGTAAAAGTGTAAGCACATTTCATTTTAACATTTCAGTCTTCACAGTAAAAAAAAAATAAAAGGAAAGATGAAAAACCAGAGAGTAAACTCAGCTACTATTTTGGAAGAGCTTTTAGAAATTCCTTAACTGATTAAAGGGAAATCTGAGTTTGCTTATAGTTGTACGTGCCAATCCTGTATATTTATACAATCTTTCCACTTGCTCAGTACAGTGTGGCTTACACAAGTAATGTGAAGAGCAAACAGAACATCAGCCTCTCATGATCCATAACTTTTATTTTCTATCTTCCAAAAGCTCATTGCTCCAACCCCATCTGGCTTGTTCCCACTAATCATAGAACAGTGGAATGGTTTGGGTTGGAAGGGACCTTAGAGATCATCTCATTCCATCCCCTTGCCATGGACAGGGGCACTTCCACTGGATCAGGTTGCTTCAAGCCCCATTCCAGGGATGGGGCAGCCACAGCAACCTTTGCCAGGCCCTCCCCACCCTCACAGGGAAAAATTTAATCCAATCTACACCTACCTTGATGCAAGCAATTCTCTTGAACATTGGTTTCAAACCAGAATGATTTTATTGCTTTCAACATGGAGTACAGATTCCTGCATGAATGTCTGGGATCTGGAGACAGAAAGGAAAAAAGTGATTGGAAACACTGGAGTGAAAATACAAACAAACACCTTTGTATTTTGGGTATTCCTTTCTCTAGTCTGCAGTCACAGGGCAACAACAACTCCACCATGACTTCATGGTGTCCCACGGCAGGTCCTCAGGCACTGCCCTGCCCAAACATTCACACTATTGCCCATAATCCATCACCACTTCCCAAAGCTTCTGTGGTGAACTGACATTCCCTGATTCTCAGAGGAAACAAAGACTAAAATATGGTTACTGCAATCCCTTCTGTGATCCATGTGAGAAAATCACTCCAAAGCCTCTTCTACCAAATTATATTGACCTTTTAGCAACCAGGAGGGTTTATAAAGAACATCTGTGAGAACTGGGGCCGCACAGCTCCTTGCCTGGGAGGCTCGCGAGCTGCAGCTGCAAATAAAACTCCACTCAGGCAGAGCTACTTGAATTATCTTTTGCAAAGAAGTTATCTGATGAGACAAGTAAGTTATCTGATCAAGTCTTTTGCAAACAAATAACTCACATCATTTCCTCGTTGTGAACATCTGCCATGGATAAGGCTTGGAGGAGCTGCCATCAGCTGAGGTTTTGTCCATTTCTCCTCATGTTAACATGATAGAGACACTGCTTGCTTAAAGCCCACTGCTCTCTACTGGTTGTGTGACAGTTTGGCCACAGAAATATTAAAAGAATGGCAAGTGTCAAGGACCTGACTCTCTGATGAGACGTGTGTTACCAACACTGTGGGATCCTGTGACATGAGCAGCAGGGGATGGGAGGAGGAGACAAAGATGCTCAGTGGATCTGGGGCTGGGGGTGGTGTCCTTTCACAGAATCACAGAATGGTTGGGGTTGGAAGGGACCTGGAAGACCATCTCATTTCAACTCCACTGCTGTGGGCAGGGATGCCTTCCACTATCCCAGCTTGTTCCAAGACCCATCCAACCTGGCCTTGAACATTTCCAGGGATGGGGCAGCCACAACCTTTTTGAGCAACCTTTGCCAGGGCCTCACCACCCTCACAGTAAAGAATTTCTTCCTAACATCTAATCTAAACCTGCCTTCTGTCAGTTTAAAACCACTCCCCCTTGTCTCATCACTATCTACCCATGTAAAAAGTTGCTCTATCTTTTTTATAAGCCCCCTCTAGGTACTGAAAGGCCACAGTCATTCAGAATTCACATTAGCTGAAAGACTGGTAGGACAACAATTCCTTTTTCTGAGTTCAGCACAGCCAGTTGAGCCAGAATTAAAAGCTGCTATAAACAGCAGGGATGGTCCAGGGCTGGCACACTTTGCCCTTGTATCCATGGCATCAGCACATAAGGACCAGGGCTGGTTAAGAGGTATCATTCAGATTAAAATGGGACACGGGTCTTCTGTCTCCCACCCGTTGTCCCCACTGCACCTCCAGGAGGCCACAGGTCTCAGAGGAGGAAAGTTCAGCAGTGGTTATTCTCTAAAATCTCTGCCTGGGATAGTTCTGGAAACTGCTTTGCACTGTGGTCAGAATTTGCATATGATTGGAAAAATGATGAATTTCCATTACTTATTTAAAAAAGAAAAAAGTCAAACCTCAGCAAGGTGAAAGGGCTCGAAATTTAGGATCCTACTGTGCTTTTACAAATCTCATCAAGACCACTCTGAGTCACTTATTCTGTAATACTTTCGAATTCTGACACCTTCTTGCATGCAAAATGTTAGGGCCAGGAGTGATTGCTCTGCAGGGTGAAAAAAAATGCAACTTGGCTTCTTAAAATGAGATTTTTCTGGAAACATTCAAGGTCAGGTTGGACAGGGCTCTCAGCAAGCTGATCTAGTGGAAGATGTTCCTGCTCATGGCAAGGGGATTGGACTATATGACATTTAAAGGTCCTGCCCAACTCAAAACACTCCATGATTCTATGATTTTATGATTCTATGATGAATGACTGAGATTTTCAGAGTTTACCTGGCAAATGGCTACAGTAGAAATTGCTTTATTTCTGAAGTGTGTCTTATGAAACCTGCCTGGCAGCTCAGAGTTTGATCCCTAAGACACAGGTACAGTGAGTGCCTCAATGAGAAAACTAATTTTCTGAATTTAACTTGGTTTGAAAACTATGATGTTGGAGAACAAGCTGGTGGTCGAGCAGCTGCCAGCTGAGAGCTGGATTTGCAGCACAAAGCTCTGACCTCTCAGTGCTCCACGAGTGTCCCTTTCCCAAAATGTCACTTTGTGGTTCTGTTCCTCTCTGTTGACTCTCCAGCTACTGGGTATCTACTAGATAATAGTCATGAAACAGACTGTCAACCACTGGCAGCAACCACAGCTGATGTGTGACTGTGATATCCATTTAGCTGTGCTTGGCACTTTGAGGCAGCAGCAGGAGATGGCAACAGTAGTTGGTGCGGAAAAGCAGAGCTGTTTGATAAAGGAAAATTGTTACCTCTCCTGTGCTCTCTGTACAAAGATGGAGGGGGAGGAGATCAGTGCAGGATTTTCATGGAATCACAGAATGGTCTGGGTTGGAAGATCATCTTGTTCCACCCCCTGCAATGGGCAGGGACACCTTCCATTATCCCAGGTTGCTCCAAGCCCCATCCAACTTGGCCTTGGACATTTCCAGGGATGGGGCAGCCAAAGCTTCTCTGGGCAACCTGTGCCAGGGCCTCCCCACCCTCACAGGGAATTATTTCTTCTCAATATCCCCTCTAACCCATGCTCTGACAGTGGGAAGCCATTGCCCCATGTTCTGTTCCTCCCTCCCTTGTCCCCAGTCCCTCTCCAGCTCTCCTGGAGCCCCTTTAGGCTCTGCAAGGGGCTCTCAGGTCTTCCTGGATCCTTCTCTTCTCTAGGTTAACACCCCCAGCTCTCTCAGCTTGTCTCCAGAGCAGAGGGGTCCAGCCCTCAGAGCATCTCTGTGGTCTCCTCTGAATGTCACAGAATCACAAAATAGTTTGGGTTGGACGGGACCTTAAAGGTCATCTTGTTCCAACTCTCCTGCCATGGACAGGGACACTTTCCACTAGAATTCAACCAGTTTGAAAGGGACCTTTGGAGGTCACTGATCCACTCAAAGAAGGATTTAATTAAACCAAACTAGAATTAAACTTCAGTGTTTAATCAGGTCACTCAGACCCTTGGCCCAACAAGTTCTATTTCAAGTTTTTCTCAGATAACCACCAGCCTAAGTCTCAGTCTAATCATTGATCTCCCAGAAATTACCTCCACAATGCAGAGTGGATCATGTAACACTTCTGTGTAGGAGGATGAGTACTGCTGTATTTACAGGGATTTGTAGGAATGTGTACTCAAAAGGAAGAAAATGCATTCTCTCCAACAAGAAAAAAATAAGTAAATGTCTTCCTACTTGTAAATAAAAAAATCTCCTATTTTCCAGAAATATCATGAACTTAACTAATGGCAATTGAAAATAAAAATGTTTAAATTACTTGGAGGTATCTGCCAGTTCACTTGTAATTTACAGCAAGCTCAGTCAAGATCCAGAGGGTGGTGGTCAATGGCTCAAACCCCAAAACTCAAACCCCAAACCAGTCTGTGATTCGAGGATACTATTTTAGAGGAAAAAATGTCATGAATGGCAACACACTCAGATTTGGGAGCCTGAAGAATCTCTGCTGGGCAAAGTACTTAAATAGAAACTTAATCTCAAGAAAGCTTTCACCAGAGCCAAGAGAAGAAATAGGTTTCATTTCAAAAGGCTTTAGATAATCTTTAATTTTTTTGTTTCAGTAAGCTTTCATTGATGTCCCAGTTTCTGGATCTCAGCTAAGAGAGAGCTGCATGTCAGAATAAAACAAATCCCATGGGGTAAATTCTAACCTCATGGGGGAAATCATTTTTTTTTTTTTTCACTTCAGGCCATGAAGAGTTAAGAAATAATCATTTGGATTTCGGAAAAATCTTAGTCGCAGAAATGTGAGAGCTTCATTTGCGCAATTGAGACCTGGTGGAAACATTTCAGAAGTCTATTTTCTCCTCAGACCTTCACATCTTCCCTATGACAATTGCAAACAAATACGTTTGTGGCTCAAAATAAGTCACGGAAAGGTTTTTTTCACCGTCGCAATGTTGTGGCACGTCATCTGTCTTTGAACACTATTCACCTTTCAAGCACCGAGGTAGCCCAAACCACTGACACACTTAGGGTAGAAAAGCCTGGATTTAGGGTCACTCTGGTGGAATCTGACCTTCCGCTGCCTTGTAGGCTTTTAAAAACTTATTTTGCTTCTAAAATTGAAAATTTAACTGACCCACTTTGAATGGATATTTCAGTAAACGGCATTAGAGAAAACCCCATCTGAGGGAACCATTTCCTTTAACCTGTAGGTCTCTAACTCGAAGAGAGAAACTGAACTACACATTTAAGTTGTGAAGCATCAGCATCTTTTAAACAAGTGGATGTAGGTCATGGGTATCCCAGAAACCGCAAACTAAATTCTACCCTTATTTACATCCTCCTCTGGATGGCACAGGTGAGTAAAATTTGCACTTACACATAAATATTAAGCAAATGTAAAAAGACCCACACCTTATTTGCACCATTTTCATCTGAAAATACCACCAAATTTAAACCTTGAAAAAATGTCTGGACAGCAGATCAAGGCTGTTACACTGAGTGTCACTTTGCAGTGCACATCCAAGTGACTTGCAACTCACTGTCAAAGCATTTCCTAAGCAATTTCCTAAGAAATAAATGTTAGAGACGGATAGACTCAACATTACAGAATCATCAAATCACAGAACATTTTGGGTTGGAATGAACTTAAAACTCATCTCATTCTCGCCCTTCTGACACAGGCAGGGACACCTTCCACTATCCCAGGTTGCTCCAAGCCCCATCCAACCTGTCCTTGGACACTTCCAGGGATGGGGCAGCCACAGCTTCTCTGCCCAACCTGTGCCAGGGCCTCACCACCCTCAGAGAGAAGCCTTTTTTTCCTAATATCCAACCTAAACCTACCCTCTGCCAGTTTGAAACCATTTCCCCTTGTCCTTTCACTCCAGGCCCTTGGAAATAATCACTTTCCATCTTTCTTGTAACCCCCCTTCAGGCATTGGAAGGTTCACTCCCTCCTTTCTAAAATTTAAGCTCCTTGTCCAGAATCTCACTGAAATTCAGCCAGTGAGCATCACCAACACCTTTGTGTGTGTCCATCACCCACTTACTCTTCAGGAATCTCACTGGAGAACACGGCATTAGCTGGTTTATTGTGTTTCATGTTGAGTTACAATCAGCATCATTACGTGGAAAGCTGCAGCCTGGGAGATTGGAGCCTGCCTCTCTCTTGAGACATCAAGTTTCTAGTTCCTGGACTGATACAAATCACAGAATCATCAAGGTTAGAAAAACCCTCTAAGATCATCAACTCCAATCATTAACCCACTGGCACGCCCACCGCTAAACAATGTCCCCAAGTGCCACATCCACACCTAACTGCTTTATCCAAAATTTTCACATCCCTACTGTGGTGCTGACTGACATAACCACAGAGTTCTGAGCTTCCTACAAAGGGTACTGAGAGATGCCACAAAAGCACCCTGTCCCAGAGCATCCTATAAATCCCAGTGACTTAAATACTGACTGGAGAGCTATTGATTTAAACCCCTGAAAGCAGACGAGGAGAGTGAATGCAAACATCTCCTCTTGCAGGCAAGGTCTCTTTCAGGGTCAAGCCTGCAGCTTTTAATGAGCCTTTGGGGCTCAGCAAGACATCTGCCTAAGAAAAACAAAACAAAATCCGGTTAGTGGTTATCAGCTAGAATGACAACAATGACCCAAAGGAACAAGAGAGAACAACCTTGAAACAGTCCAGCCTCTGCGGGTCTCTAATCCCCTTACAATATCTTAGTAAAATCTAGGAAAATAACCCTGGGTGGGAGAAAGGGATCCTGAGTGTCACCATGTGGAATGGAGTTGGTCCACTGGAGCATGTGGATGTAAATCACAGAATCATGGAATGGTTTGGGTTGGAAGGGACAAAAAAGCTTCTTCATCTTGTTCAAACCCCCTGGCCATGGGCAGGGACACCTTCCACCAGCCCAGGTTGCTCCAAGCCCCGTCCAACCTGGCCTTGGACACTTCCAGGGATGGAGCAGCCACAGCTTCTCTGGGTAACCTTTGACAGAGCCTCCCCACACTCACAGGGAAGAATTGCTTCCTAATATCTAACCCAAAACTCTCCTAAATATTACATGATCAAATACTAACCTGGCAGGGTACCTCACAGCTGCAATGTGTGGTTTGGAAAGGATGGAGTGACAGCAGGGTGGGACTAGGAGCTACATGGGATGACTTGTCACTGTTATCCAGGACACAGGGCCAGGACATGGGGAGTCATAATGCCTTGGGGCTACACTATTCAAGATATTTTAGCTCCCAGTATTTTTGAATGCAGCATTCCATCACCTATATACCTTGGAGGAGGTGCCTGCCATTCCTTCCAGATTTCCTGCCTACTAGAGGGGTCAATTTGCATCTCACAGCCTTTGTAATGTTTCTCTGGAACCCCTCTGTCCTCTTCCTAAATTAGGAACCAAAGGTTTAACTGCATCCATCACACTTCCCAGACCACTTTCCTTAAGACCAAAACCTTGTCTCATAGCCCAAGAGAAGTAAAATGAAAGCAAAATGAAAAGGTGGAAAGCTGGATTTAGGAAGTCACTATTACAAAGCATTTTGATCAAAACTGAAATATCACACCTGAGGTGTAACCACGAATTAATCTAGCCCAGTTCAGAGGTTTTTTTGAGCAAAAACCGGAGGTTGAGAAGGAATGTAGCTCTTCAGACATCAAGACAAATTACAGCCCATGGCAAGAATTTGAGAGAATCGGATGGTGGCAACTGTCCAACATCTGCCCAGTTTGTGATGAAAAGACATCAAACTGACCTAGGGGCAAAGAGATCCAACTTGTGCCAGTGACATTTGGTTTTGATGCCTATAGCATCCCAAATCTAAAACTGAGTACTTTGCACCCGTGTATTTGCATTGAGTACCAATTTTTTTTTTTGGTGGTTTTCTAATGTCATCATTGAGTTTTGTTGCCACTTGATTGACATGCCTGAAGGAATGACATCATCTACAGATCTTAGAAAGGGTGAGCCCATATCCTGTCTTCCACCTGTGTTAATGGAATCTGTATACATATGCTTTTGCATTTAAGATATGGTCAGAAACCACAGTTAAGGTGGGGGGAAAAAACACCTACTGCAATTTATCTAGGACAGCCCAGAAGCCCTTATAAAAGGTCCAGCAGCAGATGTGCCCAGACACCTTCAGCTGAGCAGAGCCCAGCACAAGCATCAGTCACAGCAAGAGGAGGAAGGAAAATGGCTCCGATCCTTTGTGCTTCTCTGGTAAGAACTTGCCTTCTGGCTTTTTTTCCCCCAATTTGACAGAGATATGTTTAAATTTTAATAGATGGGCTAGGAATCTGCACCCACCTTTAAAATACTTGGTTAAACCATTAATATTTGAAAATAACTAAAATGTTAGTTGGGGAAGCAATGAGACTGCATGAGTATACTGTGACATGGGATACCACAATGTACTGACTCAAGAAATACATTGAAAACTCAACCTCAGAGTGTCCTTTCTGAAATCTCCTGTCCTATACTGTTTTCTACAATTTAATTTTTTTATCACCAAATTACAACTGGGTGTGTATCACACTTGTCAGCACTGTAAGAATCAGTTTTTGAAAGCAAAAGTGGATGTGGCATATGGCATATTTTCCTGTAATTGCTCCAACCTGCAATATAGGCTTTGTTTACCAGTTAGGCGGACTGTGGATGAATTCCAAAGCTGTACTTGCTTTGTGTCCTAAATGCACTCTTCTTCAGCTCAGATCACTGCTCCTCGTGCTGCTGGCCCTGCTGTCAGCCAGCACTTCTCCCCTCGGGAAGGTGACAAAGCCTAGACTCAAGCCAGAGAGCCTCTTCAAGCAAGTGTATCCTGGATGTCCGATCCAAAAAGACTCAAAATTCCCCCAGACTGTGAGAGTCAACGTAAGCATCATCAACACAAACCAGGACACCAAAGCGAGCCTTGATGTCAGCAGCCGCTCTCTGTCTCCGTGGGATTACAGGTATGATCCTTGTCCCTAAGGCCTGGAAATACACTGGATGTCCTGGTCAAGAGTAATGCCAAGGCTATGCCCTCATCTTTCAGTGCTTCACTCTTGAGAGGTTTTGGAAATACAGGGGTACCCACAGTCCCTACAATCCTAATTGAAAGAGAACCAGTACAGAAAGTAGCACAGGGAAAAAAAAAAAAAAAGGCCTGGGCAATATACAGCAGTCAAAGCAAATTACTTTTGTAATTTAATTAATTCATTTGTATATTAGGGAAAGTCTTATTTTCAAAAGCATTCTTTACCTAAGACATCATAAAAATTACCTCAGAGGGTAATATTGTCCCAGATTCAGTAGTGGTTTAATAACATCAGCATTAATGTTTCATGTTTTGAGGGGGAGCCAAAGGATTTGGGGTCCTTTAATCAGAGTGAATGTTGGGAAGCTCAAAAAATTTCTGATCAGTCGTGCAAAACCAGTGCTTGTTTAAAGCAAATTCTTTGCAAAGGCAGTTGCATTCAACCTGGCATGATTGTCCAACACCTAAAAACCTGTACATTTAGAATCATAGAATCATTAAGGTTGGGAAAAACCTCTAAGATCATCAAGTTGTTTACTTACACTCTATTCCTTAAAAACCTACAGTAGTGGAGGATCTGCTGCCTCTTCCTAGGCAATATATCCCAGGGTGTACAGGTTCAGGAGCCCAGAGTTGCTCAGATTATCTTGCCTTTGGAGCAACATTTCTATTTCAATTACTTCCTTTTCTGTCACCTCACAGGATCGATGAGGATCCCAACCGCTTCCCACAGGCGATCGCCGATGCCGAGTGTCGCCACTCCAGGTGTGTGAACCCAGATGGGCAGCTGGACCATGGCCTCAACTCCATCCCCATCACGCAGGAGATCCTGGTCCTCCGGAGGGAGCTGAAGGGCTGCCAGCAATCCTACAGGCTGGAGAAGAAACTCATCACTGTGGGCTGCACTTGTGTCACGCCCTTGGTCCGACACCAAGGGATGCAGTAGTTGAGAGAGCCGTGGAAAAACCTCCTTGCATTGAGATAAAGGGGCCTGATTCAGTCTCCACAAAACTGAATCAATGGTTAGCTAGAATGTATCAGGATATATTAAAAATCAGAAGAATCCCTCTTTGGGAAAAAAAAATTAATATGTTTTCTCCAAAAATCTTGAACTTTATGAATTCAAAATCCAGACACCTCCATGGGCTGGGCTGAAAAATAATGGGATCTCTTTACCCATCTTTAGTTTACACTTTGAAATGTCTATTTATGCAAATCTATTTATGCTGGTGGAAAAGATAATAATAATGTATTATCCTTTTGTATTATTTTAAAGTACTAAGATAATGTTTATTTATCTTCATGTAATAAAAGAAAAAAGCAGTGAAAAACTCTTTGGTATTCTCATTTCTTTGTAAAGATGTCTTTTTGTTAAGGCAGAAAATCACTCAATTATGACCATAAAATAGGTTTATATGATGTTAAAACCTAAAATTCTCTTAATAACATCTAGCTCTGCTGCAGAAGAATGCAAAGGCCACAGAAAAAAATTAGGAAAACCACCATTTTACCAACAGAGAAACTTAAACACCCAGAGGAAAATGATTTATCAAGTAACACTCAAGAGATTCACATTAAGGACAGGCAAGTAAAAAATAAATTAAAAAAACTATTATTGGGTAATTAGACAGTTATCCACTTAGTTATCAAATTGGAAAAGGATTTGTAAACATGGGTTCAACACAAAACTTCAAGTGCTTCTTTTGGGAGAAGCACCAGAAAATGATGAGTGCATTTCCACCACTGATTTTAACTTTGCTCCAGCATTATCTGTGACTCTCAATCCAACCCACCTCAACCCATTTTCTGTGGAGCAAGGACACTACTTGGGCACACAAGGAACAGTGCACAAGTGATTCAGGTGGGTGACTGAAACAATTAACCACATCTTGCTGATTGCAGTCGTAATTCTCTCCACACGCACGTCCTTCCAATCCATTTGCTGCCAGCAGTCAGTGCTTCAAATGTGGAGCACTGACACAGCACTTCTGCTGTGGTTGAGGTGGGGATGCGTGGGTGGCTGGCTGGCATGGCAGGTGGGTTTATTTAAAGCACACTTGGGTTAAAAGTGCTCAGAAGAAGATGTTCCATGTTTCGGAAGGCGGGTTGCCTCACGGAGATGCGGGTGTTTTGTTTGCTGTCATCTCAGGGAGGTGTGACCCTGCTCAGGCACCAGTAAAATGCTGCTGGTGAGTGCAACAGCAAACACAGAACTTGTAGAGGTGCAGAGCTCAGGGGTGCAAGTCACTAATAAGAGGTAAGGTCCCCTCAGGTGAAAGCATCTTCTCCAGATCCAGCTGTGCTAACTGGAAATGTGATCATCCCAACTTTTGCTACAGGGGGTTATTCCCTCCAGGTGCTCTAGTCAGCCTAAACTCTCCCTAATCTGCTCCAGACACCATCAAGTGGGTCATCCTACAACCTAAACCCACAGCACAGCCACAGGTTTCACACCATCCCTTGACCTGCCATATAGGCCCAAGGAAACATCCATTAACTCTGCATGATCAGGGTATCTGCAATCACAACAATGAACTTCTGTCCACACCTTTAGTTACCTTCAAACACTGGAATAGTTTTGCCCATACGTAGAAATCTAGGAGTATATGTGATCCTAACTTATCTTCTCTCCAGCTTTATCTATAGATATTATTCTTTAAGGTCTCCTGCAGGTCCTGAATTTCACCCCAGCTGACAATCCCATGAACATCAAGTGTGGAAATAGACTTCCAAAAAAAAAGAAAAAAAAATGAAACCAAAAAAACCATTGAGGAACACTCATTCTTTGAGGCTTTCATGGATTGATACAAATATCAGTCCAGGAAGATTGAAACAGAACCAACCGCTCTGTCCATTAAATAATCTCTAAACTTCCTACCACTCCTAGAAGGAGTTTTGGCAAACTGTCTGCAATTAGCCCAACTTCTAAGAGTTAAAATCACAGAAGGTCCAAACCTTTCTTACCTGGGAAGGATGTGCCACGAGCTGGAGTCGGCACATGAGTAATGGAGACTGGTTAGAAATGTGGAGAGAGTTACGGGGTGGAAAAAGCCAAAACCAGATCAGAAAAAGGTGACGCAGCTGAGGCATCAAAATACCAACAGCTTTCTGCTGATGGGCTGCAAAGATCATCACCATGAAATAGCCTGGGTAGGAAAGAACCTTAAAGATCATCTTGTTCCAAAACCCCTGCCATGGACAGGAACACCTGGCACTAGACCAGCTTTCTCCAACCTGGTCTGAGTAAAGATACTCCAATTCCCCTTTCAGCAGCATGGTTTTCCTTGGACCATTTCCCAACCCAACTAAATCTGTGCCTTAGGACATAACCCATTCTTATTTACTTGACATCATGGTCACCTCTGCAAGTTGCTTGGGTGTGGCACATGCTCCTGCAGAAAGATTTAAGAGGTGATCACCAGGATTCACTGAGCCTGAGGACTGATTTCTTTCCTACTGCAACTTCTCCCATAACTCCAGGCATCACAAGCCAGGAGTTTTTCCTTCACATTGTTGCCTTCAGCTGGAAAGGTGCAGAATAATCCTAAGTCAATGTACTCTGCCATGGATCACCCAATCAGTGTCCTTCTTGCTCTGGGCAAACGTTCATGGATATGGTTGATAATGATCACAAGAGGAGACTGAAAAGAGTAGGGCTCCTCTTTCAGCCTTGCACAGCTCTTACCAGTTTGAGATTCAACAGGTAAAGTTTGTTCTTTCTTGTTTCCAAGAGTTTCAGTGCAAATCTCTGCTAACATGAGAACCGTAAATGCTCTCGTCATTGGATGGAGGGGGGAAAAATTGCTACAAAAGCCTCTTCAACATAAAAGTTTCCACTGCTTTCCATCTCAGTTTCATGTCAGTTTGCAGAATCTGAGCAGCAGTGTCTTGGCAAACAGATTGTTTGGCAACCTGTGAGCAAAACTCAGCAGAAAGAGAAGTTTGAGATTGGATTTGTGCAGCAAACGATCAGATAACCAAGCTCGTTGTTGTCACTTATCAAAGTAATCTAGATAGATACTAAATGTTTGTGAAAGGTGATACAGATTCAACTCTAAGGAGGCAAAGAACACAGGTTTCACAAGTCTGAAATAAAAAGCCACACCAACAAATTCTAGAGGCAAGTTAGAGAGAAGATAAACCATCTCTATCGATTTACCGGAACAGGGAACCTTGCTCATGATACGAACACATCGTGCTTACTAAGAATGCAGATAAAACACAAACATGTTGGTTGGTACTGGTTTTACTCACTCATAGAATGTTGTGCCCAGAAAAGAGCATTTTGCCAATCCATGAACCACAAGGATCATCAAATATATTATTAATATTTTGTCGAAGTTACAGGAAAAGGTGGAAAAGCTGAGCCACTTCACTGAAGGAATAATAAATCAAGAAAAGTTACACAGAAGCAGGAGGGGATTTCTCTGAGGAGCTGAGGATTTGAGCCTGCTACCACTATCTAACCCAGAAATAGCAAGAATGAATAGAAAAGATGGAAAACGTTTTTAACATCTTGAGATGGAAGGGACCCACAAGGGTCCAGGCCCTGGAACTCCTCTTTGTGAGAAGAAAAAGGCAGAAGATGTGGTTTTGCTTCTGGTGCTGAACCTGACTGGCATCTTCTCAGCTCCTGGAAACCAGCACCTGCACAGTTCCACCCCCATCAACAGCTCTGACTCTGCCAGGTAGTACCAGAAAATTACAGACATTTTAAGCAGGTTTGCAGTATTTTTGTCTCTGTCTTGTAACAGTGTTGTAGAAAATGCAGGCTACACCCACTCATCTAGATTCCCCTAAAGCACGAGGTTAAAAATATCAAAGTGAGAAGAAGAAGGGGATGGACACAAAAGGAGATTATGGAATTATGGAATGATTTGGGTAGGAAGGAACCTTAAAGATTACCTAGTCCAAACCCCTGTCATGGACAGAGACACCTTCCCCTAGCTCAGGTTGCTCCAAATCCTGTTCAACCTGACCTTGGACACTTCCAGGGATGGGGCAGCCACAGCTTCTCTGGGCAACCTGTGCCAGGGCCTCCTTCCCCTCCCAGGGAAGATCAATGTGAGTCTCATGTTTTACCCCATGGTTGTGATATGGGATCAGGTTTCTGGTCTGGTGTTTTGGGTTATCTCTAGAACTTGTAGCTGATATGGAAAGTCCCCCGATCATCTATACCCATCATATTGGTACCAACACACAGATCCCCACAGGACTGGCCAGAAAATTGCTCATATCCTCAAAGTTTCTCCTGTGAGGTCTAACTCTGATCAAACCATGTTGACTTCTGGGTTTTCAAGCCATTAAACTTTTTTTCTGGTTTACCAAACACAAACACCAATAATTCTTGGGTTGTTTCATCCTTTAAGGTTGCAACCTTTGCATTCTTTATGTATTTAAATTAACACACTTGAAAATGCAGTATTTTTAGTAGAACAAGCTACCGTGGTCCATAGTCCCTTTGAAAAACCCCAGGAGCATCTACCTGCTTGCAGTCAGGGGTCAGGGAAGCCTGACTCACACTAACAGGTCAATACATCCACAGGTCACAGCACAGGTTGGAGAGGAGGCATCTCCCTGAGCAGAGATCACTGCTGTGTCCCCCATGCTCATGCAGGGACCTTCACCATGCTCCCACCAACATTCCATGGGAGCTCCTACACCAGGATCCCTGCCTGAGCTGCCAGAACAGGCACAGCAAGGGGAGCAGTGAGCAAAAGACAGGGAAAGGAGGTTAGTGAGAGGCAAATAGAAAAGGAAAGGAATAAGAAAGGCTCAGACACCAACCTGTGACTGGAGGTTGCTTAGCCCAGCAGGCTGTAAGAAGACACTGTGGCACTGCTACTACACCTACAGATGTGTTTTCTCCTCCTGGTAAAACAACTGAGTCCCTGAAGGCTGCTCTAAGCCACTTGGAGAGACAGAGATGCCAAACCAGGCATCCAGGGGCTGCATCCCTTGCTGAAGTGATAAAAAACAAGCACAGCCTTTAGCAAAGGCTGGTCCTCAGTTGTAAACTGTGCTTGTTCTCAGTGGTGATATGACTGTGCTGTTTACAAGAAGCATAAACTTGTTTGCCATGTTCTCAGATTCACAGAATCACAGAATGATTTGTGTTGGAAAGGACCTCAAAGATCATTCTAGTTTCAACCTCCAAATTCATAGATTGCTGGAAAGGAAAGGCAGCACCTAAAATATAATCAGGCTGGTATTTACAACCAGCTGCACTCTAAGAATGATGCCATTAGAGGGAAATAACCTCCATTGCTTGTTGGGTTTAGAAACATCCCCACATGCCTCCCTGAGAGGTGTGTGGTTTGCAGATGATGGCTCTGGCTGCAAAACCTCATGACCCACGAGTGAGACTTCCTTAATTAGCTACTTGTGTATTTTCTTAATTAGCTACTTCATCGTTGATCCAGGTAGGACAACTCTTAGGGTAAGGGGATGAATGTTTAGGAGCATCAGAAGAGGAGTATATGCTCATTAAGCTGCAACAAACCCAATGTCAGAGTAATTATGACCGAGAAGAGAGACAGACTGTAAAACAAGTGAGTTCAACCCCACGATGTGAGTTTATCGAGATGAAGAGAAGTAGGTCAGGAGTAAGAACTGAGTTATGATTTCCTGGTCAGCGGTTACTGTAAAAGAAGAGCTGGTGATACATGACAGCGAGCAGAAAACGCCTTTGTGGGTTTGCTCTCCACCACATAAAGAGCTTGGTGGTCATAATGAAACAGCTGCTGCCAACAAATGAGTACAAATGTTTGTAACTGAATGAGATGGTTGCCCATGGACTGTTGAACCACCACTCAGTGACCCACAGGGCAGAGAATACACCTGACTCAAGAAAAAACACACCAAAAGAGTCATCATAGAATCATAGAATCACAGAATCCTAGAGTGGCTTGGATTGCAGGACACCATAGGGATCACCTAGTTCCAAACCCCTTGCCATGGGCAGGGACACCTTCCACTAGACCAGGTTGCTCCAAGCCCTGTCCAACCTGGCCTTGGGTGATTTAAACCCAACAACTCGCCCGACCTACTCTGGGGAGGAAGACCAGGGTCTACTTGCACCAGGTAATTTAAAGTGGTTTCTGTGCAGTAAAAATGAAATACTAGAATGAATTCACACAGCTTTGCCCTGATTTAAATTTAAGGGTAGAAGGAAATACAGACTTAAAGTCTTCACCAGCAGAAATCAAAGTCAGAGGTTTGAGAGTTTGGCTTAGCTCTGGATGAAAGATAAGCAATGTCAAAAAAAGCAGAAATTTGAAAAAAAATATAATAAATAATTATAGAATCACAGAGTGTCCTGAGTTAGAAAGGACACACAAAGATCATCAAGTCCAGCTCCTGAACTGTGAGCCTTGCTAGGCTGTGCAACTTGTGCAGCTAAGGGAGAGAGAGAGCAATTCCTCCTTTCCTAAGGCAGGACATCTCAGCTCAGCAGACAGCCCTGCCCTGCAGGTACAATTCCTTGTTTCCTTGGTGTAGAGGGATCCTCAATCCCAGCACCTCTCCCATTTCCCTGCATTCCCGTTCAGCCAGCCATCCAGCTGGTAGAGGAGAAGGTTTCTTATAAGGATGACTTCTTGACTGGAAGAGGACAGAACAGGCCTTTCCCAGCTCCCATGGACCAGGCTCCCAAACTCCTGATGCAGCCCTGCAATGTGATATCTCCTACCTCTTTTCCCACCATCCCTGGAGACCATCTCCAAGCTCTGGAGAACCTGGCTACATTGCCAACTACCCCAGTGCTGCCTATAGGACTTCCCTTCACCCCTTTCAGCCTCTTTTTTTGCATCTTTTCATCCATTTAGGCTGAAAATTTTCTTCTGTTCCCTCTTATTCATATCACTGCACTGGAAAATGTCTGATGTTTGCTGAAATCTCTCAGTGCTACTGCAGCACAAACCCATTCTCTGTGTCTGCTTTCATTTTGAGCTACCACAAAACAACATTTTTTAAATAAAATATTATTTTTATTCATCAGATAAGTTATTGAATAAATACAGATTAAAATTATCCTTTTTTAATACTCTGAGCACACATATAAAGCCCTAAATACAGTCATAAATAGAAGACATAAATAGAAATATAAATATTCATTGGTTCTTTACTATTTTAACACTCATTGCAGTGGACTCAATTCTCTCCCAAAATGCTCTGCAATAAATCAGCTCAAATGAAACAAAAACAAACCCACAGTGTGATGACAATCAGACCTGTTGGCACCAATGCCTGATTGACACTGGTAATATCTTAGTGAGCAGGAGTGGCCAAAGAAGGGAAAGAGGTAGAGGATGAGGAAGGGAGGGAGAAGGTGCAGGAGGAGGAATTTTTTGTGGCAGTGCTGCTGGGTATGTGTTCATTAGGGCAACTCACTGCCAAGAACAACTTTTGAAACTATAATTCCTTTGATTCACCAAGCTGATATAAACCACAATTAAAAAAATAAATTTAAAAAAGCCCTGCTTTACCCTCTCACTGCTTGGGGTCACAAAGAAAGCTTGGTCTCCATTCCCATCCCCCCCCTCCATCACCAGCTATGGGTGATTCCCATTCTAAAACCCATAAATCAGCAGCTGAATCATGACTTTGAGGAGGCAATTTGCTAGGTTTGGAAGGGCAATGGCATGTTGAATTCCTGGGATTCGAGGTGGCCAACTGTGGGATTTCACCAGAGGGATGTGTATCGGAGATATTCCTTCTTTCCAAAGCTGCCTCCCCTAATATTTTTCCTCCTAGGCCTGGTGGTGGATGACTGGAGTGACACAGGTGCAGCCCACAGTGATGACCTTCTTCTCCAGGCGGAAGGTGGGCCGGCAGCCCTGCCGCTCCCGGCGGAGCACGAGGATCTCCTGCTTGATGGGCACGGAGTTGAGGCTGTGGTCCTCCTGCCCCAGGGAGTTCACACAGCCCGAGAGGCGGCACTGGGCATCGGCAATCACCTCAGGGAAGCGGTTGGGATCCTTGTCGAGCCTGGGGATGGGCACACAAAAGTGATTTATGTCTGTGCACAGCACAGATCTTCTTGTCTATCTCCATGAAAACACCTTGCTATTTATACTGTTCACCTGTGGATCCTCACTATGAGACACAGCTAAGTAATTTCTCAATCCTCAATGTTTTTTGGAATGACTTCCTAGAAATGGAATCAGTTTTGGGAGGGTAATACCGCTGTATCATACTTTAGGAGCTGACAAATAGAGTGGACTGGGCTAAATACATAACTGATACAAATTCCACTATTCATTTTTGTTTGGTTTTAATTTCAGCATCCAGAAACCTTTTCAGTTTGGAAAATTTAAAATTGCAATGTACTGACATGATTGTTTCCTAGAGGAGTAATTCATTTCATCACCCTTTGAACCACATGCAGTGCTCCAGGCTTGGGGCAAGGCAGAGTGGCTGGAAAACTTCCCAGAGGAAAAGGACCTGGATGTGTTGGTTGACAGCAGCTGAACATGAGCCAGGTGTGTCCAGGTGGGCTAGAAGGTCAGTGGCAGCTGGACTGTGTCAGCAATAGTGTGGTCACAGGACCAGGGCAGTGATTGTCCCCTGTCTGGCACTGATGGGACATCTCCAGTGCTGGGGGCAATTTTGGCACCCTCAGATAAGAGAGATATTGAGGAGCTGGAGTGTGTGCAAGGAAGGGAACGGAGCTGGGGAAGGGGCTGGAGCAGCAGCTACGGCTGAGGCATCTGGAAGGGCTCAGCCTGGAGAAAAGGAGGCTCAGGGGGGACCTTCTGGTTCTGCAACTCCCTGACAGGAGAGTGGAGTCAGGTGAGGGTCTGGCTTTGCTCCCAATGAACAAGGGACAAGGGGAAACAGACTCAAGTATGGCAGGAGAGGTTTAAATTGGATATGAGAAAAAATATCTTCCCTGAAAGGGTTGTCCATCCCTGGCACAGCTGCCCAGGGCAGTCAGAGTCCCCATTCCTGAAGGGATTTAAAAGCTGTGTAGATGTGGCATTTGGGGACACTGTTCAGTGGTGGCCCTGGCAGTGTGGGGGGAATGGTTGGACACAAAGATCTTAGAGGTATTTTCCAACCCAAACGATTCTGTGATTGGTAAAGGTTGACAAGACCATCAGAAACCATTCCAATAATGTCCCTTTGCACTGCAAACATTTTCTCTTGGAGAAATCTCACCCAACATCAAAATGCCAGTGTGTGTCAAGAAGCATTTGCAATATTCTAGTTCCAGATAACAAGGGACTCTGGACATACTCTGAGAACCAGCCATCACTCACCATACAAAAACCATCTGTGTACACAGCCATCACAATTTAGACAACAACTGAATAGTTACCTGAAATCCCAAGGAGCAAGAGACCGGTTCCTGACATCGTGGACCATCCTAAAGGCATGATGTGACTTGCTGATATGAATGTCAACTTTCACTGTTGTGGGGAATTTGAGATCATTTTGGTTCAGGCAATCTTCACTCAGCCTCACAGAGGCACCGTCCTTGCTGGGCTGAGGGTGAACCACCTTCCCATGAGGAGAGCTCCTTACAGTGAGGGCTAGAACCAGCACCAAAACCAGGGATCTGAACTGGAGGAGAGGAAAATGTTGTTAGTCCTGTCCAGTCAAGAGAGAGGGAGCACAAAGAGCTGAGTCTTTACTAGACTGGACCATCAATGGATGGGCCATCATGAGCAAACAGCACACCACCACAAATAAAACTCATCAGAACAGAAGCTGAACTCTGATTTAAATTCTGATTTGTAGTTGGCTTTGCACCAACAAGGGCATCTCTTCAAAAAGCTACAAAAGGTCCTCCTCCACAGTCACACAGCACTGTCTTAAGATCTACTAAACAGGGTAAGGACTCAGCTGACCTCATGCCTTAGAAATCTAGCAATCCGTTTGATTTCTCAGGACAGCAAAGGCTCGCCACCCACATCTGCTGGAAATAGCTCTTTTCAAGGAAATTTGAGATTCTTGGGCTGCCTCATCTATACAGAGTTTAGTGACTCATAGAGTCATAGAACATCCTGAGTTGGAAGGGATCCACAAGGATCATCAAATCTAACTCCTAAAAAGAAGACAAAATAAACACAGAGCTTTTAAGAAAATCACAGGAGCTGACAGTACTGCAAATGCTACCCACTGAAATTTAAATTCATAGACTTTCACAGTGAAATATCAGCAATTTGGGTAGCATGTTGTCTGAGGAGAGGACTGTCTCTCCCATAACTGAGAGACAAATAAGTAATGGATAGTCCACCACATCCTTGTCACTCAAGCACCAACCAGAACTGCATCAGACAGAATCAGAACCCCACCGGGACCAAAAGGGTTTCTTGTAGAAATCATAGGACCTGCACTCTGCCTTCTCTCTTTCAGCCAATATTTCTTAACCCTTATATTAAATATAAGTACTTACCACGGTAGCATAGCTGGAAAAAGCCATGGCAATCTCTTTGCTGCTTTGGATGGATGTGCAGGGTGATAAGCTGCAAGAGTTCTCCTTCTCTGAGACCCCTTCCACTCTGCTTGTGTCCCAAAGCCAGTTGTGATCTCCTTTTTATAGCAAAGTTCAGCCACTACTACTGTTTCCATTGCAGCACAGCTGCCTTACCTGACTCGAGGTTAGGAACTGATATTTCATTTCCTAGCCCACTTCCTCCCATCTACCTCCAAAAAGGGGAGGGCAGATACTATCACCAGAATCTCAAATCAGCCAATACAATTTATTCAGGCAGATAAAGAGATAAGAGAATTAAAAGAGAGAAAAAAATTGTCTAGGCAGTTTTTGAGGGTTTTTTTTTTACTCCTTCCCCACCCCCTCTTTCTAATAATAATTATGTTCTTTCACCACAAACACATGTGGATGCACTTCCACATACCTCACACAAACCAAGCAGCAGAGATGAGCAAGCTGCAAAGTCAGGCAACCAGCAAGGCTTTCAAAATGAGGACAGGACAACATGGAACTTCACCATTTAACTTCCCTTGGCCTCAACTGCACAGTCCACCCCCACCTCATCTTGGGGATCCCTGTGTCCTGCAGGGACTGGGCAGGGGAAGAACAGGTGCCATGGGGGATTCCTCCTGGGGCACCTCAGGGCACCAGGAGCCTTCCCCACTGCGGTGACATATTCTGGAGAGCTCTTTGAAAGGCTCCTCCATGCCCTGTAAACCCTCGAGAGCACTGATTGCCTTTGCTGGCCTTGACCACCATCACCAGGGGCCCCATTCCAGCTCAGCTTTGATTCCCAGTCCCTGCCTGAACTATGCTGTTGGAATACTGGTTTCCTATCCCTTCTCTGGCCTTATCAGCTGGGTGGACCTTGGAGCAGGATTTCTCCTGGATGGACTCCATGGACATTCATGATGGGGAATGGAGCTGGGAAGGGGCTGGAGCACAAGGAGGGGCTGAGGGAGCTGGGGGGGCTCAGCCTGGAGAAAAGGAGGCTCAGGGGGGACCTTCTGGCTCCCTGCAACGCCCTGACAGGAGCGGGGAGCAGGAAGGGTTGGAATTTACTCCAATTAATAATTACAGGGAATAAGGGACAGGACAAGAGGACATAGTTTTAAGCTGCCCCAGGGGAGGACTAGGTTGGACATTAAGCGGAATTTCTTAACAGAAAGGGTGATTAGACTTTGGACTGGGCTTCTCAGGGAGATGGTGGAGTATCAGCCTTCGAGTTGTTTGAGGAAAGACTGGACATGGCACTCAGGTCTCTGGGCTGGTTGACAAGGTGGGGATTGGTCAAAGGTTGGACTCCAGAGACTCAGAGATCTGTTCTAAACTAACTAATCCCATGATTTGTGTGATCGATCATCTCATGACCATACTGTATTGCATTTTGCCGATCTCTCCTCTGAGTGCCACAGGGGCTGGAGAAAATACAAAGCAATTTTAAACAGTTTTTTCCATTTTAAAAGACCATTTTAAAAGGTCTGAAAAGGTTGCACCCACCCCCACCAGTGCAGGGGCTGTAGATAGCAATGGCATAGCAATATATATATATACATATCTATATATGTATATATATACACAGAATCACAGAATCAATTAGGTTGGAAAAGACCTCTGAGATCATTGAACCCAACCTATGTCCCAACACTACACTGTCAACTAGACTATGAAACTAAATGCCATATCCAATCTTTCCTTAAACACCTCCAGGGACACCAACCCCACCACTGGAGCTTTACAGCAGCTGCCCCTGGATGCTTCAGTCTCCCCACTCGCTCAGAGACACAAACACACACCAGTGGGGTCTCCCTGGCAGTTGCTCCTTACCAGCAGCCAACTCCCAGATCCCATAATCTCCCCAGTAGCTGGTCTAGAACTCCCAGTATTCCCAGTAGCCAATTTTCAGACCCTCTGGTCTCTGGTCTGGCATCCTGCCCAGATTTATGGCTGCTCCCATACCTGGAGCACGCCCAGCTTGATGTGTTTAGCATTCTCACACTGACATACACACTCACATATGTCCCTTACTGATCCACCTTTGTCCTTTCCTCAACTTTGCTCCTTCCTCTCTCTATACACGCCATAAAACTTGCACAATCCCAAAACCCTCATCCCGGCACACCAAAATGAGTCTCATAACCCCACAGCCAACAAGCTGAAGTGGGGAAATCTTCCCCCACTTACTTGTCCCATGGGACTCACATGTGGATTGGGGTTGACCATCCTTGGACAGCTCTGAAAGACCTGGGTCAGGGACCTCATTGGCACTGTGTTATTGGGGTTCCTCCACCTGGTCATGATCCTTGTTTCTCATAGAAAATTTAATCACCCTTAATCACCTAACCCCCACTTTATAATTAGGGTAGAGAGGCATTAAAATAAAAGTGGAAACAGGACCCTGCATCCTGTAATCCAGAAAGGATCAGCCACAAACTAGAGGAAAAAGAACAGTGCACCAGTTTCCCTGGGAGCACCAGCAGGTCTCTTTGGGAGCAAAAGCTGTTTTTATGGCAAAACCCCACAAACAAACAAAAAACACAAACAAACAAACAAAAAAACCCAATCTACATAACCACTTCAACCAGCTTTTCTGTGGAGTAAAGCCCTGAGAGAAATGATTCCCAAAGCCATGTAGCCAAGCTGGGAGCAGAGGACTGAGGTGCAGGATTCTTCACACAAATTAATTTTCAGTCCTCCAGGAAATCACCAGATTCATGACATATTCAGTCCTACAGAAATTCAGAACCCTCTTACAGATTTGTGTAATTTTCCAAGGGGAAGGGACAAATCTGGTCCCTGCTCTGTCACCTCTCTTGACTAATACCAACAGAAATCTCCACTGACTGATGCTTTACCTCACTGCAGGATGTTGTCATGATTTTGTGGTCTGAATCAACTGTCAGTTTAGAGATCAGCAACTCTGCTCATGTAAATTTTTCACATTTCAGGTTGATAAGTTTACCTGGGGCAATACAAATTCCATGACACACATTCCTATTCTGACTGTTCTACATACCCACCAGTGCATCTACTGAGATGCGACACTGAGCATGGAAGACCAAGAGAGGGTAGAATTACCAGAAATTCACTTTTTTTAACCCAGGAACTGACCTCCTTTTTTTCCCCCTGAGCACTCACCCTGAAAGGAAAGGGCATTGCCATGAAAATGAGTTGGATTGTGCAGGAACAGGGTTAAGTGGAAACCATTACGTGTAATGAAGCAATGACGTCATACGTACAAATACCAGGTTATGAGCCCCCACCACCGCTTTCCAGTCACATCTTGTGCCTTCAGCAGCTTGTAGCTTCAGCAAGAATTCCGGTTCTGACCCAAAATTTCCTATGACTGAACTTGTCTTTTATTTATTGAATTCACTGAAAATTTGATCAAAAGAGGTCATCAAACACAAATCATTGTAAGGGAGGAAAAATACTCGTATTCATAAAATCACAGAATGGTTTGGGTTGGAAAGGACGTTAAAGATCACCTTGTTCCAACCCTCTGCCATGAGCAGAGACACCTTCCACTAGCCCAAGTTGCTCCAAGCCCTGTCCAACCTGGCCTTGGACACTCCCAGGGATGGGGCAGCCACAGCTTCTCTGCCCAACCTGTGCCAGGGCCTCCCCACCCTCACAGGAAACAATTTCTCCCTCAAATATAGGAATATACAGTTATCTCAAAAAGCTCTTCACTCCCACACGTCACAGGCTTGGAGCAGGGATGGAGACTTGGAAACAAACCAGAGAATTTTAATTTCACTGTCAAGAACTCTTCCACTCTTGAGTTACTATAAGGAAACCCCACTGTTTGCATTGCAGGATTCATTATATGCAGGTTCAGGTTTTCACAGCACTGCGGGAGCTCCAGGCAGGAGAAATGCCTCGTTTCAGTTTGGGTTTGGACCAGAGAATCACAGAATGGTTTGGGTTAGAATAGACCTTAAAGATCATCTTGTTCCAACCCCCTGCCAGGAGTGGGAACACCTTCCACTAGATCAGGTTGCTCCGAGGACCTTTCATAGCCTGCAGCAGTGAAAAGCTGAAATTGCAGCCTGAGAAACCTCCGGATGTCAGGATCAAATAAATATTTCAGGCAGAGGTGGCTGCAGCACAGGATAAGGCTTGTACTTCCAGCAGCTTGCTCCTGCTTCTCTGGCTACTCCAAGTTTTTCCCTTCTGACGTGTGACACCACAAGGTCACCCAACTTTTGGTTTAGAGCTCTGACCATTCGCACTCACACAGGTGTTACCCTGGGCAGGGTTTGCTGGCAGGACTTCATCACACCAGCAAGACTCGTGGCCAAGTGCAGACCGCAGCCAAGAGATGTGAACCAGAAAAATCAAAATTTGAGGGGAAATGTGGGTGCCATAAATACCACCAGCAGAAACTTCTGCATGGGAACATTGTCACATACTGCTCCAGCATAACAGTTGATGCCTTAAACTCTCTATGATATAGATTCTAGCATAGCTATTTTAGCACTTTGTATTAGATTCAGAAAATGTTAATATTTCTTGTCAAGGATTCCAATGGACAAGGATTTTTAGCGAGGTAATGAACATTTTATCTGTAAAAAATGTACTCAGAAAAAGACATAACAGGCACGTTGCTTGATATAACCAAGTCAAAACTACTCAGAAGATTCAGAAGCCTTGAGACTGTTCCAACAAGGACAGATATGACAACAAAGAGGAGGACAGGGATGAAGGGGTGGTTGTTTTGTGACCACCAACTCAAATTCACAGGACGTACCTGAGGGGGGAAAGGTGGGACAGTTAGTTTTGGGATTGGGTGTAAGCAATGAGGTAATGTCCAAACATGGCAATTAGGAACTGAATATTGTAATTAGATGACAATATAAAGGTGTATCACCTATGTAGTCTGGGATGCACACTTTGGAAAATATTCCTGTGCTTCCAGCATGCCATAATAAACCAGTGCTTTTTGCTTTCTAATATTTAAAAAGAGTCTTAGAGAGTTATTTTCTGGCTTTTAGGCATCACAGTGGCCACAGCTCTGTCACTGCTGTTGGTCCTTGGAGGGGACCAGTGGCACCTCTGGGCTCCCTCCACAGGTCAAGGACAAACCTCATTTTTGGTTGTCACCTCTGAATCTTCTTCATGCCTTGGACAGAGCAGTGGGAGGAGTGCGAGGCAGGGATTAGATGATACTGAAAGTGCCAGCATGGGGATTTCACCCCTAATCCACTCAGTCTGGGTGTTCACCCGTCCCACAGTGATATATAGGGGGGTGATTCTAGGATCAATAACCCTGCAGAGAGGAGGTGGACTAAGGATTTAGGAAGTACAGGACTAAGTTACAACATATTAAGGCCCGTGAAGATGCTCTGAGGGCTGGAGCCCCTCTGCTCTGGAGACAGGATGGGAGATCTAGGGTTGTTCAGCTTAGAGAAAGGAAGGCTCCAGGGAGACCTTGGAGCCCCTTCCAGTGCCTAAAGGGGTTCCAGGAGAGCTGGAGAGGGACTTTGGACAAGGGCCTGGAGAAACAGGAAAAAGCAGAATGGGTTTAAGCAGAAGGAGGAGGGCTTTAAGATGAAAGAGGACAGATTTAGATGAGATGTTAGGAAGAAATTCGTCCCAGTGAGGGTGGGGAGGCCCTGGCACAGGTTACCCAGAGAAGCTGTGGCTGCCCCATCCCTGGAAGTGTCCAAGGTCAGGTTGGATGGGGCTTGGAGCAACTTGGGCTAGTGGAAATTGTCCCTGCCCATGGCAAGGGCAGTGGAGCTAGATGAGCTTTAATATCAAAAGGAACATGATGTCACTCAAGAAAGGTTGCACACTTCCCATGGGATCTTTCCTATCCAGCCCCTAATATTATTCAAGCCAGATTTCCTGAGAATTACAACCTCCATTCTATTCTCTCCTTGCCTTTCTTTTAAAGTATCACAAACCCCACCATCATTTTCAGCCACTATAGAACTTTCAGGGTCTTTTTCCGTCAGCAAGAACAAAGCTTGGAAATTAAATATAATAGTGAATAATATTATATAAATATTATAACAAATGTTGCCTTGCTACCTGGGAGAAGAGACCAACCCCCATCTGGTTTCATGTCCCTTTCAGGGAGATGTAGAGTGCAAGAAGGTCCCCACAAGCCTCCTTTTCTCCAGGCTGAGCCCTCCCAGTTCCCTCAGCTACTCCTCATCAGATTTTTGCTCCAACCCCTTTCCCAGCTCTGTTCCCTTCTCTGGACATGCTCCAGCCCCTCAATGCCTTTCTTGTCTGAAAGACCCAAAACTGAAATAAATTTTTATTTTTTTTTAATAATATACATAAAAATATAGCAATGTCCATGTGGCTGAGAATCCAGGAACTGGATGACCTCTCTGGTGCAATCACAGATTGAGGCTGCTGGTCAGATCCAGCTGATCCCCACAAACCTCTGCCAGTGAGACTTGTTTTCCCCTTGTCACCAAAGGCCTCTCTCGCAATTTCAAAGGACACATCTAGGTGGCCACAAGCACCCAGGGAAGGCAGAGAGCCACATCCTACCACTCCAGACTATGGGATAGAAAAATAAGCCAGATTTATCGACCCTGGAGCTCCTCCTGGTGTCCTGTCATGGGAAATTCACTGTTAATGGTTCCTCAGCTTTAAGGGGAGGCAAAACACAAAATTCATAGAACTATGGAATGGTTTGGGTTGGAAGGAACCTTAAAGATCACTTCATTCCAACTCACCTGCCATAAGAAGGGAGACCTTCCACTAGACCAGGTTGCTCCAAGCCCTGTCTAACCTGGCCTTGGACATTTCCAGGGATGGGGCAGCCACAGCTTCTCTGCCCAATCTGTGCTGGGGCCTCCCCACATGCACAGCTAACAATTGCTCCCCAGTATTCCATCTATTCCTGCCCTCTGGCAGTGGGAAGCCATTCCCTGTGTTGTCTTTCCAGGCCCTTTTCCAAAGTCCCTTTCCAGCTCTCCTGGAGCCCCTTTAGGCACTGGAAGGGGCTCAAAGGTCTCCCTGGAGCCTTCCGTTCTCCAACTGGACACCCCCAGCTCCCTCAGCCTCTCTCCATCAGAGACCATCTGTGTGTTTTACTCACCTTCACTTTGCACCTCTGCAAGTCAGACACTGCCTGTAGGTCTGAGGTCACCCTGTGGAAGCACAATACATCCATCTTTAGGAGGCTGCAAACATGCAAAATCTCCTCCAAACCCACTGCCACGGCTGTGCTGGATGAGAGAAGCTCACAAATCCAGCTTTTATAGTTCAACAGGTCTGTCGGCAGAAGCAAATTAAGGGATCCCACCTCTCTGCACAGAGATGCTGTCAAGTCCTCTCAGCTGCAGAGCTGCAGGTGGGCAGAGGCAGGAACTGCCCACATTTACTGCCCACCCACCTCACAAGAATTTCTGCATGTATTTGGTCCACCAAGGCAGAGGCACATGGTGGAAGGACATTCCCAAGACCATTCCTGAGCCAAAAAGGGCTGGCAGCTGCCTGAAGACTTTCCACAGCAGCACAAGTGCCCCGAAGGGTGCAGAGCTGAATCCTCACAAGTGGGAATTTTAAACCCAAGTAAGCAGAAAGCCACAGATTAAACAATATAGACATTTTTATTGAAATTAAGATTTATAGCATCCAGAAACAAGGGAACATGAGCTGTGCAGGTGTCTGGAGATGGGCAGGGATAACAGCAAACAGCTGGTGCTGTTCAGGTGCTTCTCCAAAGCTTCATCTCAAACTCACAACTATGAAAAAAGAAATTAAAGAAAATCCCAAATCTTCAGCAGCTCTGGATCACAAGCAGCCAAGACTGGTCTGCCTGCATTTTCAGCTTTTCTTGAAAACCATCCCTAGGGAACGATTCCAGGCTAAAGGCAGGAGCAGGAGATGGAACCCATCTGTGCCAGGGACATATTGCCTGGGCAGCTCTGAACATCCCAGGCCCCATCAGAGGTGTGAGATCTGGAAATCAAGCTGACCATGGGCAATGGAGCAGGTCAGACTACACCTGTCCCTCCATCACCAGGAGTCATCCTACAGAAGATGGGTGGGAAAAGCAGAACCAAAGGGACATGTTTTAGGCATCTTTCCTTGTGAGCCAAGCAGATCTAGGTTATATAACTGGGGAAAAAAAGGGAAAAATAAATGCTTCACTAGTAGTGGAGCTCCTCTCCCACTGCCTCTCACCACCACTATTGAATGCTGGATTCCTAAATCCAGATTTTTTTTTATTTAAAGGCTGGAACTCTTACCACCACAGCTAAAACCAATACATTAAGAACACTGATAATTTGCTCTTAGGTTTTTTTCCTTTCATGTCCTTGCAGAAACAAGCCTCTTGCCAAACGCTCCAGTTGGAAGACAGCAACAGCTTCCAGAATTCCTGGTCCTTTTCTGTGTGTACCAGCAATGCACAGCAAGGAAGTGCAGAGACTTGAGCTCCCCAAAGTCCAGCTCAGCCAGATGAAGCAATTAGGATGGCTGAAGGCAAACATAGAGAGTCCCCAGACTGAGAGTCCACGAGATCTTGGCATCGTCCACTCAGAGGCTCAGATTAAGAAGATAATGTCATCAGACACCATGATCTGGTTGTCATCCTGCATGTGGGCCAAGGCCACCTTCACCTCATCCAGCGAGAAGGGCTCGGGGTTGTCGCGGTTGATGGACTCCATTACATTCTTCAGACCCACAGACTGGGCATGGGAAGCTTTGAAGACCTCCAGGAGAGCAGCCTTGAATGCTTTTAACCTGGCCAGGGGAGAAGCAATCACCCTTGGAGACCAAACACAAACCCTTCCCCCTCCTTCCCAGACCAGTATGCCTCAGCCCTTCCCCATTCCAGAAGCAGCACTCAGCAGGAAAGCCAAAACCATCTCCAGCATGGGACAACAGCTTGGACCCACTGAGGGGGGTGGCCATGCAGGGACAGACTCCTCCTCCAACCCCCACTCACCTTGGCTCAGCCAACTCCAGCTTCTTCCCTTCCCCAGTGGCCGAAGCTTCGGGAGTCTTCGGAGTGTGTGCCTGAACTGGAACAGAAGGAAGAGTTACCTTCACCCTGCCTGGTGTCCAGGCACCCAGAGAGCAAAAGCACTTGGCCTCAGGATGGGGTGGCTGATGCCAAACTGCCTCCCAATATTGGTATTTCTGCAGCAGTTTGGAAGTGGATGGAAAAGAATTAATGAGCAACAGAATCATGGAATGTCTTGTGTTGGAAGGGACCTGAAAGACCATGTCATTCCAACCCCCTGCCATGGCCATGGACACCTTCCACTAGACCAGGTTGTTTCAAGCTCTGTCCAACCTGGCCTTGAACACTTCCAGGGATGGGGCAGCCACAGCTTCTCTGACTAACCTGGGCCAGGGCCTCCCCATCCTTACAGGGAAGAATCTCTTCCTAATATTTAATTCAAACCTGTCCCACCCAGGTTCATCTGGATTTGTGGGTCTGCATGGTGCTGCACCACACCAAATACCCCAGGCAACAGCAGCATTGCTGTGCAGACCCACCAGGGCTGAAGGCAGCAGCACCCTCAGGAGCCAGGTGCCACCAAAACCCCCAGGGACTCACCCTGTGGCATCTCCTCCTCGGCGTCACTGAAGTCATAGGGGTCATAGGAACCCTCCTCGCCCTCTGTGCGTGCCTTCTTCCTCCTGGGAGACAGGACAAGAGGTCAGGGTTAGGGTTCTGGCAACCTGTGCCAGTGCTTCAAATCTTTGGACACGCCACCCAGTCAGTTCCTTATCTATGCAATAATCATGTCCCTCTGCTATGAATTGGGAGGGACAATCCAGCTGGCTGAGCAAGATATGGAGTATTCCCCCAAGGACAGCACTGCCTGTGGCAGCCTCAGAAGGGTCTGGTCTTAGCACACTGTCCCTCCCACTCCCTTGCTCTGGCTCCTACCTCCTACTCCTGCGTTCCTCCTTGGGCTGTGACTCCTCATCCTCCTCCTTCTCAGTCTCTGAGTCCTCCTCCACTGGCTTTCTGCGCTTTTTCTCCTTCTCCAGCACCTGTGTGGCAAAGGCAGGATGGATTCGACCCCCTTTCACATTCAAGTTGCTTTTAGGGGACCAACCAACCCCAAGAATCCAGATCCCACCATGGTGGCCTCATCGCCCAGTATGTGCAGGAAAGGTCCCACCAGCAGCCCAGGGTGCTCAGCCTGCACCAAGCAAAGCCTTTCCAATGACAATGTCAGGATCCCCCAGGACCAGATGGACATCTGCAAGGGGACACCCTCCCTTACCTTTTTGAAGTAGGCAAACTGCACCAGCTCCAAAGCTGCCTCAGCATCCTGCATATCCACAGTCTTGTTCATCCTGGCCTTGGCATGGGCCGTGGAGAGGCGGATCAGGGTCTCCAGGGTCCGGGCTGTGATGGGGGATGTCTGGGTGGGGGGAGAACGAAGAGTCTCTGTGAGACTGACCCACACCACAGCATCCCACCTCCCTAAGAGATGTCACACCCAGGGTGGAAATCACCCACAAGGAGAGAGGGGAACCTGTGCCTCAGTTTCCCTGCTCCTGGCCCAAGAGGGAGCTGCCCCAGGGGCTCACCCTGGCAATGTCTGAGTTCATCTCACTCTGGCTGCGCAGGCGGGAATATTCTTCTGCAATGTACTTCGCTGCCTCCTCGGTCAGCACGGGCTTAATCATCTTGGCTACATGGATGTACTTCCTCATGAATTCCATGCTGACAACCTTCTCCCTGCAGGAATGCACGCACACTCGTGTTCTCCAAGGCAGGGATGGGCTTCCCATCCACTTTATCCCCCTTCAGGAGCATCCAGGTGTGTAGGGAATTCAGCTCCAGACGTTCCCCACCTTCCTGGCACAAGAGACCAAGCCCAGAGCAAGGTTCCCTTGGCATCCTGCCCACATACCTCCCCCCATGGACCACCTGGAGCTTCGCTGACACTGGCAATCAGTCGTTGCCCAGATACTCAAGCCAAACCCATGAGCCCACAGTGCTGGAAACCCCCAGAGAGCTCCAGGGAATGTGGGATGAAGGACTCACTTGCGGCGGTTGGGCCCGTGCAGGAGATCGTCGTGTTTCTCATACACCTGGAGCTCCTGTTCCTCCTCCTGTGTGAAGTCGGGGTCATCTGTGGCCAGGATCTCCACGGCGCTGCCCAGGGGCATGGCTGGAGAGGAAAGTGCCACAGAGAACAGGCTTTTAGTCCCTGGAACAACTTCCAAAAGCCACCAAAAGCAGTCCCCTACAAAGCCAGGGGCACTGAGCGCTAAGAGATGCCACCAAGGGGTGACAACCCACCGAGGACGGAGACAGGACTGGGCAAGGGGGCTGCAGATACAGGTGACTCACCATCCCCGTCCTGCTCATTGGGGTTGCGGTAGCGATGCATCCGCAGGACGTGGTCTGAGATCTCCCTGTCCTGCTCGGGGTCCATCTGGTCCAGCACAATGAAGAGCAGGTCAAAACGGGAGAGCAGAGAGTCCTGCAGGCCGATGTTCTCCATGGGTGTCTTGTACTGGTCGTACTGTGGAAGGATTTAAGGGGTTAGAGGAGACCCTCACAGGCCAGCCCTGGCTGCCAGAGAGGCTGGGGGCACCTCCTCAGGTATGCAGAGATGGAGGGATGGATGTCCTGGCAGCTGGACACCACACCAAACCCAGCCTACTGCAGCAGTACAGCTGCTCTTCCCCATCATGGAAAGCAGGTATAGCTCTCTTTTCCAAGGAAAATACTTAGTTTTTTGTGATGCCAGATCAGACATCAAGTCTGAGGCTCACCACCAGGATGACCATCCACTGGGCTGCCCCAGACTCCCAGACAGAACCAAAATGAGGTGAGGAAGCCCAGGTGCCCTTCTCTCCTCCAGGAGAGCCATGAGCACAAACAGACACCAAACTGACAAGGTTTTCACCATCCCATGGATCCCAATAAGAACCAAGTCAGTGGTTCGAGGGACCTTTTGGGTTTGACCAGCTGCCTCATCCCAGCACCTTCCCCCAGGGAGGGGCACTAAGAGCAGCACTCACCCGGCCGTAGACGGGGTTGGCTGCGGCCAGGACGCTGCAGCGGGAGTTGAGCCGGGCCTGGATCCCAGCCTTGGCGATGGTGACACGGCCCTGCTCCATCACCTCGTGGATGGCCGTGCGGTCGATGTCAGACATCTTGTCGAACTCGTCGATGCACACCACGCCCCGGTCGGCCAACACCATGGCTCCTGCTTCCAGGCGCCGCTCCCCTGGGATGGGGTGGCACAAAAGAGGGTCAGTCACCATACAGCAGCCCCACACATCTGCCCTGCCACCCCCATCCACACCACAGTGTAACCCCTGGGATGAGGGCAAGCCGCAAGGAGCAACAGCATCCTTCAGGATTGCTCATCTCCCTCCCAACTGGATGGCAAAGAGGACACTTGGGATACGGAGCAAGCCCATGAGGACAAAATCCAAGTTGCTGGGGATAAAACCCCATCCTGACATGGGGTACCACCAAGTAGACGAGGAGTAAAGAAGTGGAGAAAACATCCCAAAACACCACAATCACTACCACAAAGCTTCTGGGTGGAGCAAGTCTTACAAGTGCCACTGCAGAACGAACATTATAAAAGCACTAAGGTTGGAAAAGACCTCCCGGATCACTGAGAACAGCAGCCCTGGATCTCAAAGAGTCCCTCCCAGCTGGTAACAAGCACCACCCCAATGCTCCTCACCAGTCTCTGGGTCCGTGGTGACAGCAGCAGTCAGGCCAACGCCAGAGGAGCCCCTGCCCGTGGTGGGGATGGCACGGGGTGCTGTGCAGAGCACGTACCGCAGCAGCTGGGACTTGGCCACAGAAGGGTCTCCTGAAATGGAGAACAGCACGTTTAACAACCACGCATCACCTGGAAGACAACTGCACATGACCTGGATGCCATGTCTAGTTTGGGGGTGCCCAGAGCAGGGGTGGGTGGAGGGGAAAGGAGACAGCAGTGGGTTTGTTTGGACAACAGAAAATAAGGTGATCAGATGATTTTCTTATCACCAAGTTGATGAGAGGAAATACAGAAGATGGATCTAGAAAGCTGAGGGTATGGGACAAGAGGCAATGGGGACAGCTTGGAATTCAAGAAAATCTGACTGGATGGTAGAAGAAATATCCTCAAGGGTGGGCAAACACTGGGATAGTGGCCCATAGAGGTTGTGGGATCCCCTAGAATGACAGAATGGTTTGGGTTGGAAGGGACCTTAAAGACCCTCCAGTTCCAAAGCCTGCCATGGGCAAGGACACCTTCCACTAGCTCAGGTTGCTCCAAGCCCCATCCAGCCTGGTCCTGGACACTTCCAGGGCTGGGGCAGTCACAGCTTCTCTGAGCAACCTGTGCCAGGGCCTCCCCACCCTCACAGAGAAGAATGCCTTCCTAATGTCTTATCTAAATTTGCCCTGCTTCAGTTTAAAACCATTCACCCCTGTCCTGCCCCTCTAGGCCCTTGTCCAAAGTCCCTCTCCAGCATTATTGGAGCCCCTTTAGGCATTGGAGGGGCTCTGAGGGCCCCCTGGAGTCTTCTCTTCTCCAGGTGAACACCCCCAGCTCTTCCAGCCTGTCTCCAGAGCAGAGGGGCTCCAGCCCTTGTATCATCTCTGTGGTCTCTTCTGGACTCACTCTAACCAATCCACAACCTTCTCGTGCTGAGGACTCCAGACCCAGAACCTCCAGAGGTCCTGCCTAACCACAATTATTCCACAAAACTACAGCTAAAAAAATGCTCCTTCATCTCATCCCCCCAACACCAACCAAGGTGCCTCTGCCCAACCCTTCCAGACCTATCAGCAAGATGTTGATGTCTCCTCGGATGCGGCTCCCGTTCTCCAGGATCTTCTCCACCCCTCCAAGCAGCATGCACAGAATGGCCTTCTTGATGTACTCGTGCCCGTGGATGCTGGGAGCCAGGGATCTCGCCAGCTGGTCAAAGATATCCTAAGGCAGAAGAGGCAAAGCACAGCCCATCAATGAGTTGTAGCAAGTAAGAACAAGGAGAAATATTTCAAAAGACCAATTCAGCCCAAATTTCAGCTTACTCATATTGCAGAGCAGTATGGATAAAAATTAATTAGAAAGGAGAACACCTTTGGCCAGTTTTCTTTCAGTGGGACTTTTCTGATGCCCTGGACCATCCCGACTGTCAGTGTCACCCAAACAAGCACAGGAAAAAGTGAGAGCAAGGCTTGTTCCTCTACACACTTAAAGAGCAAAGCTCTGAGCATAAGACCAGGCTGGGGCAGACTCCCATATCATTCTGTGTTTGAGGTTTGAAGAGGAAAGCGGGGTTTCTCCTGCAGAGGAAATTCCCTGGAAACCAACTGGCAGGGTTAGGACATAGCAGAGCTGCCAGCAGGAAGGATATTCTGGTAGTGGTACAGAAGCACCAACAAAAACAACTGGACATGACCACAGCCTGAGCAGAAAATTCACAGAAAAGGAGTTGGAAGACCCAGCAACATTGCCAAGAGGGTTGAAGAGTTACTTGCAACCCAACAAGAACCTCCTCAGCCTCATGCCAAACTGCTCTAGCCAAAACTTCATGCTCAAGCACAAGCCTGGCTTCCAGAGGCGAGGCTCAAATACCTTGGAGCGGCTCTTGCTGAATCTCTTGATCTTGGCCACGTCAGCAGCAGAGTAGAGAGGCCGGACGTCTTTGCTCATCTGTTTCACGTGGCAGGCAATGAGGATAGTCCTGGAGAAGGGACACAGCTGTGATCAGGTCTGCAAACCCCCAGAACCACAGCAACAACACAGTAGGAATGTCCATGGGGTCATCACTTGCTCTTGGAAGCCCTGGAGGTGAGTGGGAACCTCAAAAGCTGTAGCCCCCTTGATCTGACTGTGCTGGGCCATCAGTGGAGCATCTTTAAGAGCAGCCAACCCCCTCTGGGCACAGCTGAAGTCACACCTACACAGACCTCATCACAGGCTGCACTTTCCTCACAAGGGGCAGTGGAGGGGCAGGCACTGATCTCTGCTCTCTGTTACCAGTGACAGGACCCAAGGGAATGGCTGGAGAAGTGTCAGGGAAGGTTTAAGCTGGATATTGGGAAAAGGTTCCTCACCCAAAGGGTGGTTGAGCACTAGAACTGGCTCTCCAGGGTAGTGATCACAGCACCAAGCCTGACAGAGTTCAAGAAGTGTTTAGACAACACTCAGAATATGATTCTTGGGACTGTGCAGGGCGAGAAGCTGGACTTTGGTCATCCTTGTGGGTCCAACTCAGAATATTCCGGGTTTCTGTGACTGATGCCAAGGATCAAGGTGCAAACTATTTCCAAGCGATTCCAGCCACTGTTTGCCCCAGCTCTGTGATGGCCACCTGCTTGCCCTAGATGCCACTTTCCCAAGATGTGACCCAACCAAAGAGGGTGGGAGGGCTAAAGACCAAAGAAGGCTCACCTGAAAGTCCCTGAAGTGTAACCCCCTTTCTTTCCTGGCAGGCAGCGGTACGTCCCCACCACCTGGATACGGTCCCCAGGCTTCACCTTGTCCACCAGGTCATCATCCAGAACCACATCCACCGAGCGGGGCAGCTGCCCTGCTGGTGCCTTCTCAGGCATCTCCTGGATGGTGATGGTCTGGTGATCCTTGTAGACTGAGAGGCCAAACTCGGTCTCCAAGGGGTTGTTCTCTTCATCCTAAAGCAGGAACCCCAACAAAGAGATTAGCAGCACTTTTCAGGAGCACAGGGAGAAGAGGTGGGTCAGGTGAGCAGGGGGAAGACAGGTTGCACCATCCAACATGTACAGGGACTGCTGGAGCCTGGGGCTCACCAGCTCTGTACTGAAGCTGGCACAGTCCCCCCAGAGGAACCTGCTGATGCTTCCCACAAGGCCAATTCCCCTCACCTTTGTAGGGTAGATGGAGAAGGATGGAAAGGCATCCAGGGAGGTCATGTCCCTGTATCGGCGCTCAATCGTCTTCTTGGTGGCTGGGCAATAATGGACACTCCGGACAACCTTCGGACGAATCAGAGAACCTGAGGTTGGGAAAGAGAGGAGTCAGGGGCTGGAATGTCCCACCCCTCTGTCAGCAAACAGTCCCCAACACTAAACTGCACTTGGGTCACAATCCCCTGTCAACAATGGACAGGATTTGCTGAGCTCAAAGACCATCCCAACACTGAAGACCTTCTGCCAAGCCCTGTTTTCTGGCCCAGGTTGTCAAGACATAGAATCAAAGAATGGTTTGGGTTGGAAAGGACCTTAAAGTTCATCTCATTCCAACACCCCTGTTATGGGCAGGGACACTTTCCACTATTGCACATTGTTCCAAGCCCCGTCCAACCTAGGCTTGGTCACTTCCAGGGATGGGGTAGCCACAGCTTCTCTGGGCATCCTGTGCCAGGGCCTCCCCACCCTCACAGGGAAGAATTTCTTCCTAATACCCAATCTAAATATACTCTCTCTCAGTTTAAAGCCATTCCCCCTTGTCCTATCTTTACCTGTCCTTGTTAGAAGCCCCTCTCCAGTCCCTCTCCATGCCATGAGTCGTGGAGGGCTCCAGCTCCTCCACAGCAAACACCTGGTGCCACCACCCCCAAAGCCCCTGGGTGTCCCCCAGTCTCACACTTTGTCACAATGCCCTCCACACAGACGATGCAGCTGAGGAAAGAGGCCGTCAGTGTCCGTGGGGACACGTGCTTGGAGCCAAAGCTGCCCTCCAGCCCAATGTAGAAGTCCTCATACTGCTTGGCGTAGGTGGCATCCACAGAGGCGACGAAATCCTTCAGGGCACGCTGAAAGGCGACCAGTTCCTCAAAGGCATGGCTCAGGAGCCTGTAACACAGGGAGGTGACAATGCAGATGGATCAGCCCCTTCTGTCTTCCTCCTCAGCACTTGTCCCATGCTCCCATGTGCTCCACAAGTGGGGGAAAAAAAAAACCTTAAGTCCATCACAGCTCTGTGTGAGGTCCACGGGAACCAACAATCAGAAGATGAGCAATTCCAAGCATATCTGGGAAACCTCACATGTCCCTGGGGAGATTGGTAAGCCTGGCCCAAAATAGCACTGAGCATCCTTATAAGGCTGAGAGAGCTCGGGGTGTTCACCTGGAGAAGGAAGGCTCTGGAAAGACCTTACAGCCCATTCCAGTTACTAAAGGGCCTCCAAAACAGCTGGAGACGGACTTTGGACAAGGGATGGAGGGACAGAACAAGAGGTAATAGCTTTAAGCTGAAAAAAGGGTAAATTTAGACTAGATATAAGGAATAAATCTTTCCCTGTGAGGCTGGGCAGGCCCTGGCACAGGTTGCCCAGAGAAGCTGTGGCTGCCCCATCCCTAGAAGTGTCCAAAACCAAGTTAGAGTGGTCCTGGAGCAACCTGGGCTAGTGGAAGGTGTCTCTGCCCATGGCAGTGGGGTTGAAATCAGATGTGCTTTAATGTCCCTTCCAATCCAAACCATTCCCAGGTTTATATCATACAACTAACTCCAGTTTCCTGCAAAAGCTTTTTGCCAAATCATAGCTTTGCAAGCTCGGAAGGGATGGAAAGAGCACGTCCACCCTTTCCATGGGACACGGTGCACAGGACAAGGCCTGGCCCTTCCTTGCATTTAAAGACCTGCAAAACCAGGGCTGGAGCTTTGAAACCCCTCCAAACACGGTGCCCCAGGTGCCCCCCATGCCCACACCCACCTGTTGGCCCTCTTCTCGTTCTTCCGCCGCAGGTCATTGATGTTGACAAGGAGCCGGCACTGGTTGTCACTGATCATGTCCCGGACCTTGCCTTGGTAAATCCCTTGGTCTTCCTGCAAGGGGGAGAGGGGGAAAGACACCGAAAAAACCAACTCACTTCGCATGTCCACCTGTGTGAGACACCCCTCAGGAGCTGATTCCTGCAGAGTTTGGCTACCTGTACCCCACAACTAAGCGTATGGGGGCAACACAGGAACCAAGTGCTCCCCCACACTCGGGGGTACATATGGGAATAAAAGAAGGGGCACAGAGACCAGGTACTGCCCAACCCCCGGGGGGGAATGAAGGAGGGGCACAGGGACTGGGTACTGCCCAACCCCGGGGGGAATGAAGGGAAGGACACAGGGACCAGGTGCTCCCCAACCCCCGGGGGTACATATTTGGGAAGGAAAGGGGAGGGCTCATAGAGACCAGTTACTCTCTAAGATACATCCTGGTGGGAGGGGACAGGGACGGGACCAAGTGTTCCCGAACCCCGGGGGCTCCAGGGGGTTGGGGGGCACAGGGACCAGGTGCTCCCCATACTGGAGGGGCATAGGAACCAAGTGCTCCCTAATCCCGGAGCGCATACAGGGGGAGACAAAGGGACCGGGTGCTCCCCACCCCGGGGAGGTACACATGGGGTGGGAGGGCACGCGGACCAGGCTGTTCCCAGCCCCGGCGGGCACCCACGTCTCCCAGCTCGTCTCACCTCATCGTCCAGGAAATCGAGGTAGTCGCGCTGAGCCTCGCGCAGCTCCGCGTCCTCCAGCCCGCCCGCCGGCGCCGCCATGATGCCGCTGCTGCTGCCGCCGCTCGGGGAGGGATCCCGCCGCTTGTGCCGCCTCTGCTGCTGCCGGGGAAGGCGGTGAGGGCCGAGGGGAGCCGGCCCAGCCCCGCGATGCGACCCCGCGATGCGACCCCGCGATGGGACAGTGACAGCCCCAACCCCGACCCGCCCCCGCCGCGCTCCCGTTTGGCGCCAAACGAGAGCCCGTTCCCGCCACTGCGCGGGAAATCCGCCCCGCGCCGCTGCTGATTGGCCGGTGCGGAGCGGCGTCGGCCAATGGAGCGGCGAGAGGCGTCGTGTGGGAGTGATTGACAGGAGAGACAGCCTATCAGAGAGCGGAGGGGCGGGGCAGCGCTGCCCCGCGGTTCGGGGCGGGAACCGGGACCGGGAGAACTGGGATTGGGGGAACCAGGACTCGGGGAACAGAGACTGGGAGAACCGGGACTGGGGGAACTGGGATTGGGGGAACTGGGACTGGGAGAACTGGGATTGGGAGAACGGGGACTGGGGGAACCGGGACCGGGAGAACTGGGATTGGGAGAACCGGGATTGGGGGAGCCGGGACTGGGAGAACTGGGATGGGAAGAACCGGGACTGGGTGGGACCTGGGATTGGGGGAACCGGGACCGGAGAAGCCGGGACTGGGGGAACCGGGAGGTCCCGGCTCCAGCTCCGGCTCTTGGAAATCACGGAACATCCGAAAATACCGTTGTATTCAAGGAAAAAAAAAAAAACAAATCCGAAAGCAACAAAACAAAGCCCCAGAGAAGAACCCAACAAAGTAAGTTTTATAGGTTTGGGTTTTTTTTTTATATAGAGCCCCCTTTCCGGATGTTTTCACGCCATACAGGCTTTTCCCTTTAACGTGGTTCGATGTGACTCCAAGAGTTCGGGGATGAACACAAGAAAGCTCCAAGTCCCGTGGTATTTATAATGGAAAAGGTGATTTTGGATGTGTCTTAGAATCGCAGAATGGTTTGGGTTGGAAGGGACCTTAAAGACCACCTTGTCCCATGCCCTGCCATGGGCAGGGACACCTCCCACTATCCCAGGTTGCTCCAAGCTTGTCCAACCTGGCCTTGGACACTTCCAGGGATGGGGCAGCCACAGCCTCTCTGCCCAACCTCTGTCAGTGCCTCACCCCCCTCACAGACAGGAATTTCTTCCTGTTATCTAATTTAAACCTACCTTTGTCAGTGTGAAGACATTCCGCCTTGTCCTGTCACTATCTGCCCTTCTCCTTTCTCCCAAGCCCCCTTTAAATCCTCTGAGAGATTTTTGTAGGCAGGAACCAAAGGGAAAGTGGAGGCAAAGGTGCCACTGGATACAGGGAAACCTCTGCTCTCCCTTAAAAAAAACCATTTTGGTATCCCTTAAAAATCTTTATCTAAACTCTGCTTAAAAATAGAAAAAGAATAAAAAGCTTGGCAAAACTATTTCGATCAGCAAAGCATACTGGGCTCCCAAACTTGGCAGTGTCCCCTGGCTATTGTAGCTAACAGCAGTTTATCCAGGGAAATACTGGAAATAAATATTCCAGATCCATTGAGCTATGCAAACACTGAGGCACAACATTCCCAGTGCCGGACCTCTCCAGAGGGAGCAGCAGCGATTCCTGTTTCGGAAGAGGAGCAGGAAACAGTCTCTGCCCTTCTTCCCAGCTTCTCTTTGTGTGCCTGGATCAGCTCTATCCCTGGAAATGTTGGTAACGCTGGGGCCGCTTTAGGATACGGATGGCTCAAGTCCTGGGTATTTGTCCCGCTCCTGAGAGATTTTGTTTTCACGCTGTTTTGCATCAAAGTGAAAGTTCAGAGTTTCCTTTTTAGGCCTTTGGGCCCTTCCCTGGAAGAATTTGATAAAGTCTGGCAGGTTGGCAGGAATCTTGTTCTCTCTTGCTGTTTTCTTTCTTTTTTACTTTTCCTTGGTTTTTTCTTTTTCTTTCTCCTTTTTCTTTTTTCTTTTCCTTTTCCTTTTTCATTTCTTTTTCTTTTCCTATTCCTTTTTCTTTCCCTTTTCCCATTTCCTTTTCCTTTCTCTTTTCCTTTCCCTTTTTCCTTTTCTTTTGCCTTTATTTTCCTTTTACTTTTCATTTTGCCTGTTTTTTCCCCCTTTAATCTCCCAAGTTGCTCTCCTTCCAGAGATGCTCCCTGCAGCTGGAATACCCTCCCTGCCTGTGCACACTCAGCAGCACCCATTTCCTTTCAGATGATCCTCAAATCCACCCCTTCCCTCTGATTTTCTGGAGATTCTTTGTTTTCATGAGTGGAAGCATCACAAAAAACTGAACAGAGAAAACTTTTGCTGTGCCCCTGCAACAAATATATATAAAGACAATATAAAGGTATTTACATATATTTTTATATATATATAAAGACAATATAAATTTATTTTATATAATATAAATATATTTTTATATGTTTATATATAATTATATTTAAGTGGGCAAATCAGCCATGAGGATATAAACTGACTGGAGGAATCAGTCTGTGTAAGTCCCCAAAGGAAATATGATTTATCCTATATAAATTTTCAGAATCTGACATAAGATTTCACCTCTGAGATAGTTTTCCTCTCCCTGCTGCAGACAGACTAATAAATCCAGCAATGGAGACAGTCTGTGTGCTCAACTGCAGAGAAAATATGGATGGAAAATTAAAATACAGATGGGCACAACACAGAGAGGTACCAGGGTGAGATTCAGACACAGATATGTGCATTGCATAAGATCTCACCTGCATTTAAGTGCTCAGAATGAATCCCAGCCCATGGAGATGTTGTGGATTGCTGTGGTTTTCCTCCTGCTGAGAGCTGGCAGGGCCCCATCACTCCTGGCTGAAAGGTAACAAGAGTTAGGGATAAAAATAACCACTGTTGTTATTCAGGACAGCCCCTATAGCAACTGCTGCATGCCTGAATAATTCATTGGAGCAGGTCAGGCCAAGGAGGACAGAGGGATGGAGAGAGATGGAGAAGGCTGGGATGATAAAGGCAAGGCAGAGGCCTTTCTTGCCTTTTGGGACTGCTTAGGAGGGTGCCAAGGTTTCCCTGGGTTCACCTCCCGGCCACATTCCTGCAGTTACAGGGTGGAGAGGGCAGAAGAGCTCACAGAGACTTCTAGCACTTCCTATCCACGGAAAAAAAACAGGAATTATGCTCTTAAGTACACAGAGGGACGGGACTGCAGGGTTCAAAGAGAGGTAGAAGGATCAGGGTTGGATGCAGGAGTGATTTCCATGGGTGAATTGCACACAAGGGGTGCTGGCCAGAACACCCCACCAGCTCTCAGTGGGGATTTTCTCCTCCCTTCCTCACACCTCTGTGTGCCAGCACCCACCTGTACACCTGGTTTCTGAGATCCCCTTAAGGACACCCTGTGATCCTTCCAAGATCCTGCTTTCTGGTTTTTTGGTTTTGTTTTGTTGTGTGGTTTGTTTGTTTATGGGGGTTTTTTTGTTTGTTTTGTTTTCTCCCCTTAGTTCAACTAAATATCACTTTTCAAGCCACAACTCACTTTTCAATTCACCATCTATTCATTTTCCTGTATGCTGAGCAACTTTGTCTCACCCATGGAGGGCAGGGGAGAGGCTTGTGGCTCATTCACAGCTCCAAAAGTGGGGAGAGTATCCCAAATTCCATGGAGTGTCACCTTAACATAAAACAACACATTGGAGTTGAGGTTTCAGATGTATTTGTAATAAAACAGAAGGATAATAACACAGAATGAAATGTTTTGAATGAAAAAACCCCCCACTTTTTATAATTGAAATGGTGTGAAGCGAGACCACCTCTGAGATGTTTTTATCAGGCTAAAATTTGAGTTTTCCAAGGGATTAAAGGGATTTATCCTTACTGGGCTGTCCTGCAGCTGCAGTTGCAGCAGCTGAACCCCAACCAGGGAATTCACTCTTGCCAGCAGAGTGTTGTCCTGACTCTCATCACTTCCACACGTGTGGAAGACATATAATTTAATACTGAAGGAGCCCCTCTTAATCCCCTATTCCAACCTTTACCCAAACATAGGCTGGAGAATTTCACCCCATCACATCTACACCCAGCTCAGGCGTCTCTGACATCATTTTTATGATGTATTTGCTATTCCTACGCACTCTGGTAAATCTTTAAGTGGTTCTAGCTCTTGTTTTTTTCCTAGTCGTGGAGAAGAAAAATACGGAAAATTCCTATCCGTGTGTATGAATGGAATTTCTTCACTTAAAGGCACGTCTGGTATCTCACCAGGAGAGCACAGGAAAAGGGGTAAGAAGTTAAAGCTCTGACCTTCAGTTTGGATGGATTTTAGCCACCTTCTTGGTTCCCAGAGTGGGAGCCCAGTGCACAGGAATCTGTTTTTCATCCCAGATGCCACTGGTATGAACTCAGCACAGTGATGGGAATGTAAAAGCTTGTTGTGGTCCTGCTTCTGATGCACAGCTACTCCGGATCCCGTGGGGATTCATCCTCTTTTGCTATGCAGAAGGAAAATGCAGCATTTAATAGAAAACCAAAACAAACCCACACAGACTGTGCCTGCGGACATAAGGAAAACTGAATTCCAAAGGAAACCAGAGGAGTGGCTGAATCAACAAAGCTCTGGGAGAGCGTGGCTGTGGAATGGGGCAACCCAACCACATTTGCAGGGAAGTCCAAAGTGCCCAGACATGGGTTGCCTGAGGTTTGGTGTTGCTATTTCTGTCTGCTCATCTGCTCTCATGAGTTCTGCTGTTACTAAAGACAGTGACAGCTGATTCCTTTTTTTTGTTTTTCTATTCTCTCATTTTCTCCACCACCAAGCCTCAAAATCACTCATCTGCATGTTAAACATCATCACCTCTGCCTCAGGATCTCTGGGATCTGCTTTCAGCCATGGGGCAGGATCTGCTGGTCACTTCAGCAAGTGATGTCCAGCTTCAGGATCACAGAATCATGGAAGAGTTTGGGTTGGAAGGGACCTTAAAGCTCATCTCATTCCAACCCCCTGTGATGGACAGTGACACCTTCCACTAGCCCAGATTGCTCCAAGCCCTGTCCAACCTGGCCTTGAACACTTACAGGGAAGTGTTCACGTGTCTTACCACCCTCATGGTAAAGAATTTATTCCAAATATCTAATCTAACTCTGCCCTTTGTCAATCATTCCCCCTTGTTCTTTGATTCCATGCCCTTGTCCAAAGTCCCTCTCCAGCTCTCCTGGAGCCCCTTTAGGCACTGCAAGGGGCTCTCAGGTCTCCCTGGAGCCTTCTCTTCCCCAGGTGAACCCCCCCAGCTCTCCCAGCCTGGCTCCAGAGCAGAGGGGCTCCAGCCCTGCAGCATCTCCGTGGCCTCCTCTGGACTCTCTCCAGCAGCTCCAGGTCCTTGTGCTGTTGTTCCCAGGGCTGGAGGCAGCTCTGCAGGTGGGGTCTCACCTGAGGGGGCAGAGGGGCAAAATCCCCCCTCCTCTGCTGCCCACGCTGTGGGGTGAGCCCAGTACAAGGGGGATTTCTGAGCTGGGAGTGCCCATGGAGGGCATGTCCAGCCTCACAAACCAGCACCCAAAGTGCTTCTCCTCAGGGCTGCTCTCAGTCCGTTCTCCACCCTGATGAGAGAATGGGAAGCTGCAGCAATTCTTGTAAGGCACATTAGCCATCCTCACCAGACTGTCACAATGGGCTCTCTGCTCGGTACAAACCACGAGGAGGCAGGAAAGCCCTGACCCCGAATTGCCACATGTCCCTTGCGCAACATCCAGGAGCAGCTGATGGTGGCAAAATAAACTGTATTGAGCACTTCTCTCTGGTTGCAGGGGCTGAACTTGGTAACTCAGGGCTTTTAGAGCTGGGGTTTTTTTTGTGAATTATTAGTTAAAGAAAGTCTTCGTGTTCTGCATCTGCACAATATTTTCTAAAAATTGCCAAACCATGAGCATCAATCCTTGGGAAGGAGTTCCATACAGGAAGAGATGGGGCAGAAAAATTCTCTTCTATCCAAGCATGATAACAACATGTCAATATTCTTTATTACAAGCAAATACAGGGAAAAGGTAAGTTGTTCTACTTTCCGGATCCCATTTGATGTTGGGAATATCCCAGTTATGTTTAGTACAAAGCTGCTGTGTTGCTCCTTAGCAGTGCAGTGTGGACATGGCATGTTTGGATGCATCTTGGTGAAGGGCAACCCTGATCTACAAAAGAAGCTCCTTTTTTTGGATGATAATTTAAAGCACCCAAAAATAACAGAACAACCTTTATGCAGGTTTTGTGTGGCATGCCAGGATGGGGCTGTGGGGCCAGGAGGTCAGAGGAGGGGATTCTTCCCCTCTGCTCTGGTGAGACCCCACCTGTAGTCCAGCATCCAGCTCTGGGGTCCCCCACATTAGAAGGATATGGAGCTGTTGGGATAAGTCCAGCAGAGGACTCTCTCTGATGGGCTCAGCCCAGCTGGCATTGGGTCTGTCTGAAACAGGGGAAGCTCCTGGCAGCTTCTCACAGAGGCCAACCCTGCAGCTTCCACACTATCAAAACCTGTCCACACAAACCCAACACACCTTTAAAGGTCTCTTTCGAGGTGTCTTCCAACCCAAAGCATTCAATGATACATATTTGGGTGGGGAATTACAGTATTCAGGACATGTTTGAGGGCACAAAGCAGGCTTCAATCCTATCGAGTGACTGTAAAGGGCAGGGATAGCCCAGCCTGGTACAACCTGGGCTTGACTCTGGGAGAAATCTCCTGGGCAAACACAACCACGCCTGGGTTTTGCCTTGAAGGGAGCTGGGTGATTCATTTCAGGGTTTAAAATGTACACAATAGGGAGTAACAGGGACTGCAGCAGAGCAGGGTAAGTCTGAGGTGAACTACAGGGCATGGCTTGGCAGGTACCAGCACGTGAGAGCAGGTGCTGGAGCCAGAGCTCAGAGATCTCACTGTGCAGCATCTCCCAAGCTTGATGTGCAAAATAGGCTGTAAGTACCCACCCAGGAGAGCAGTTATCCCACACAGAGCTGCCCTTTTCCCCTTCTCACAGATACCCTGGGACATGTCATGTAGATAAACAAGGGGAAGACCTTTCATCAGAGGAAAACAGAAGTACAGGTGACCCAGCAGGGATGTCCCACCCCACCATTCCCTTTTGCCTTGGTTGTATTTTATGTCCCACCTGCTCTCCAGCCTTGCCATGGCCATGGCCAGTGCTCAGCTAAGTGTTCCCAGTTCTCCCATGTGAGCAATGATGGAAAGACAGGTGGAAGAGGAAAAGCCATGATCTTCATTTCATAGACATTGAGCATCCCTCGAGATTTCATGGAATCACAGAATTGTTTGGATTGGAAGGGACCTTTAAAATCATCTCACTGCAACCCCCTGCTATGGGCAGGGATACCTTCCATTATCCCAGGCTGCTCCAAGCCCCACCCAGCCTAGCCTTGGACACTTCCAGGGATGGGGCAGCCACAGCTTGTCTGGGCAGCCTGTGCCAGGGCCTCACCACTGTCACAGACAGTATCCCATCTATCCCTGCCCTCTAGCACTGGGAAGCCATTCCCTGTGTCCTGTCCCTCCATCCCTGGTCCCAAGTCCCTCTCCCAGCTCTCCTGGAACCCCTTCAGGCACTGGAAGGGGCTCTCAGGTCTCCCTGGATCCTTCTTTTTCCAAGTGAACCCGCCCCAGCTCTCCTAGCCTGTATCCAGAGCAGAGGGGCTCCAGCCCTTGGAGCATCTCTGTGGCCTCCTCTGGACTTGCTCCAGCAGCTCCACGTCCTTCTAATGTCCCACCTGAGTGGGGCAGAAAGGCAGAATCACTTCCCAATTTAAGGAATGGAGGGGGACAATGATGCAGCATTATAGGTCGTTCAGGAGAGATGTCTTAAAGGGGCAGAAAATGAGTGCAAGGTGTCAGTGAGGGGTCGGGAAGTGCTGGTTCTATCCCACCCTCATCCCTGAGCAAAATCACAGGAAAAAATTGAGGTCCCCTGCCCACCTTCTTCACCCTGGAGGTTTTTTGCTCCTTATTTTGAGAGCACTGGCTCTCCCACATGCTGGGAGATGTGTGCTGAGATGTGCCGAACCTTCACCCAGGCTGGAGTGATCTTATCA